>WSFP011380118.1:0-29735 GCA_009831015.1 Picea engelmannii | reverse complement strand
TTAAACTCATGAAATTTTAAAATCATTTCAAAAATAATACTCATATGTCCAAAATAAACATGGTGTCCAAAGATCCATGAAATCAACTGTCATAAAACACTAGATAACATAAAACTCAAAAGCCATATTTCCCAGTCTGTGATGCAACCCTTCCTTGGTTGCTGTTGTCACCTCTTGATTTTCCTGAATTTTCCTTAGGCTGTGCAGAGCCTTTGGGCTTAATCTCGTTGATCACATGGGAACAATCATCCCTCAAATGCATCCGGGAAGACATAGATTTGTCAGAGTCATTGGAGGGTGAGGAAGGGGCAGCAATGGATTTTCCTTTATCAAGTGCATGGTGGGCTTCAGTCTCCAATCTATTGCTAGCATGGGAGGATTGCATTGGCGAGTGATTAGGGGTAGCTTGGACAATGGGGTTAATTGACAGAGGAGGAGGCAAAGACAAGTTGGGCCACCACGATGTTGGGAGACTGTCGGGTGGACAATCTCCTACCATCCATCATTTTTAGGGACCTCGGGTTGTAATGAGACATGAGGAGGTACAGGGATCCTGGGTGCTTGCGGGGCTTGGAAAGGAGGCCTTTCAGGCCTAGGTCGAACTATTCCCTGCCCAATCCAATTAAAGAATTTCGTATGAAACATTTGGTTAAGATCTTCTGAATCAACGTCAAAATGTATAGAGAACCTGGGCCTTCTTGGGCCTTGGTTCTAGTTACCTCTACCTTTGTTTCCTCAGCCATGGCTTCCTCGACTGAAAAAACTCATCCTACATGCGTGATCAATTAGCAAATAGTCTTTTAAATAGCCATACATGACAACTCTTAAAAATATGAAATAGATTTGGCTCATAATGTATCGGACTCATGCAATCCAATCCATACAAATTGTTTTACTGTTAAATAACGAGTAGGGGGGTGAAACAGGGTTCTGGGATATGTGAGGGGTTTGTATGGAGAAAAAATATGATATAATGAAAGGGGAGAAGCATGGTCACTTCTCAATGATAACAACAATCAACTATAAAGCAAACCAATAAAACCTCACTGCAATCCACACAAGACACTGCCACTTTCATCCATTTTAACACAGAAATTCTCTTGACTATAATCAATCTCAAAACAGGGAGTGGAAAAGGAATATGGGAGTTGATGGGGTTTGTAATTAGCAGAAAGTGAAATAATGGAAGGGAAGAAGGATCGTTACTGTTCATGGGATTAATTAAGTGATCCATAAAACATCATGTGGAAGGAGATTCATCAACCATCAATCACTTGACTAAATAATAATTTATGTGTATTTAACAAGTTCACTGTTCAAAATCAAATGTCCCACATAGTGCCATCACAAAAAAAGGGGCATCCTATACAATTTGCAAGAGGTTATATTCCCTTCATTCACACACTTTGGATTTTATAACAATTTACGAACAATGCCCATTTCCAATTTGTAACTACCAAAAACAACCATTGCCCATGCATTTTTTCAATCCACAACTATACCCAAAGTCATGTTTTCAAAATAAAAATGAAGTCACTATTACTGCAATCGGGCCTATCATTTAAATGCAACGACATTCGTTGAACATATATGGAAGTAACCCAAAAAAATCAAGACCGAAATACAACCCACAGTCACCATTTTGACACAAGCTACACACATGGTAATTTTCCCAGGCAATGTAGTTCTACCACTACCAAAAAAAAACATTTCAACGTGACTTAAAAACTGGGCCATCCATTCAACATGACGGGGTATCAAAAAAATTTCTTAACAAATGATCGATTGCAACAAAACATGCTCAAAAACTTTGTGGGTATCCCTGAGTGTGAAGCCATCTATGTTATACAAACACAATGAGGCAACATCTCCATTCAACAAAAACAATACGCAGCCATTGCAATAACTCATCCATCATGTCGAGCCATCGATTAAATATAATATCATTGTGATCTAATCACACTGTAATGCTGTGTAAATCCAGGTTTACACAGTTGAACAAATATAAAGATGCAGTGGAAAAATTCTCTACAGTGATCCAACTCAATAGTAATTCGACCCAAAGAAGAACACAATTACCATGCCCATTAATTCATTTGAAAAAACACCATGCACACACACGATATGCATGAGCAACATCAAGTCCTTATAACCAGTGCCAGTTAATCGTCCAAATGATTCTCAGTGCAATTACCAGTGAATGTGTATTAACCAAACAATTCACCACTATTGTAGAAAATCAATCAACCGAACAAGCTGTGGTAGCTATGCATACCCACACATCCATTCGAATTGGGGCAACATCCCTCTCCATTAAACAACACTGAGTTATCAAACATAAGGAGAGTGACTGTGTAACTTGAGTCATGCAGATAACAAACAGGGTTTACCAATGTTTTATAGAGGCAGTAACTAAATGCCAAACCAACACAACTGTCATATAGCCAACTGGACAGGCCTGTACTAAAAAATAGTCGGCAACATACAACCATCCAACAATCAAGTGGTAAAACCAACAGGCCAGGCTGGTGTTCCATGTTAACCCTCGGACTTGTGGAGTTAAAGTTTCACACTGCGACTAACACAGGGAAGCTAGAGCCAACTTCCTTCAATGGTGAAAAACCCTGATACCAACAGTGCATACACAGAGGGAACCACAAATTATTCACGTATAGATAACTAGTCCCAAGATAGGAGGGCTATCACATAGGAGCGAGGCTCCAACCTGACGGATAGTGATTCTTAACATGCGCAGGGAGTAACCCTTATGGCTCCTAAAACAACCACAACATTGAGGTGATGACAAAGCTGAGTAAGAACATGAGAGCCCATTTCGTGGCCTTTAGTGATGAAATCAACCATTTCCCATATGAACAAAATACAGTGATGAAGAGTTCCTTATGCCATTAAACCCATGAAAACCAGAGACTAGACAAGTGATGCACATGCGTGGGGAGCTATCCACCCAAGACTTAAACAAAAACCCTCCAACTGAACCAGTAGTAGTAACATAGAGATATCACTAGGAAGACCGATAACCTCTACGAGCTCAAAAATATTACAGGAAGAACCATCCATTTTCATTCAAAAACCAAAACTCACACAGTTACAATGCTTAGGAAAAATACAAACCCATACACCTGAGCCAGTAATCATTTCATAACCAGAGCGAAGTCAAGAATGGCCAAAAGAAATACATACCTGTAGACTGCTCCGATATCACTGATCCAAATTTATGAGCAGAATGAACAGACTGAATATAATAACACACAGATACAGAGAACAACAACAAATATCCAGTGAACAATAATTTCTATTAATAAATAAAATAGTCTGAAACTATAAAACTGCAGAACTAAAATTAACTTGCTCGAATGGTAGTAGCTATCTCTGAGAAGAGATGTGTCAATTACGTGCATCTGTCTGAGCATAAATGATTACAATGAGGCTCCAAAGGCCTTTTTAACATTACTCATGAATGCCAAAACCCTAGACATCCAAAAACCTAACCCTAGGAGATGAAACGCCAAAAGTTATGTGGGCCTCGATGGGTAAGTTGGTACCTGAACTTCTCAGGGTCGTAAAGTTTGCATATAAACTCCGTTTTAGGCTCGTGATAACCCGTTGGAAAGTTTATTTAGAGAATTACACATTATTCCATCAAACTCTGGCTCCATTTACAGTTTGCTTGTGGCAAGACAAAAAAACATTGTTTAGGGCCCCAAAATGACCGTGGAAATACAAAAATATGTGTTGACATGAAAACTTCCTAAACAAGCCATTTGGATTAGGTGGGCGGCCAACAATATCCATCTGGCAGTTGTGTAGGGCTTCAGACAACCCCAAAAGTGTAGAACCGACAATTACAAAGAATTATATAAGAACGTGTTGAACTACCAATGTCAATTTCCACTTGGATTAGTCCTCCCCCTTATGAAGCAATGGTTTCCATTGCATTGAGGGCCCCCATCAGGTGAGGAAATTATTGTTGAATTTGGCCCTGGGTAGGCCATTTTCCTTGGTGCAAAAGTGGCCCTACGTTGACAACCCGATAAAGTTGGATCCTCTACTGGCGAGTGCCCTGGATTTGTGTGTCCACTATCTGATCATTGGATGCATGTTCCATGCAGTCATGGTTGAGCTCTGTTGGTTTCAACTGTTCTGAGATCTCTTAGGTGTCCAATAATGGTGGAAAATATCGTTGGAGGAGGTCCACATTGAACATTGGGTTCAAGCCAAGGAAGCGCAGAGTGTTGAGCTCAAAAGAATTGTTTCCCACAACCTTGGTGAGAGTGTAAGGCATTATTTATGCAAATGTAACCAAAACTTGTCTCCCACCTGAAACTTGTGCGGTACCCGGTGTTAATCATGAATCTGCTTGTACTTAGCATTGGATTTCTGCAAAAAATCATGGACATGTTGGTTGATGTGCTGAATCCACTCAATGAATATGGTGGCTTTGTCGGCCTCACATTGAAATGGGAAGAGTCTATATGTGTGGTTGCAAGAGGTAGTGCAACATCAATGGGACCCAAGGGTTGGAATCCCAGCCCCACCTGAAAGGGGCTATGGATGGTGGAGCTATGGAGAGTCTTGTTGTAGCTATGTTGGACATAGGGAAGACTCTCATCCCATGTATGCAGATGCTTAGAGTTATACATGTGCAAGATGTGCACAATAATCCGATTGACAATCTCTGTTTGGCCATCTGTTTGAGTGTGGAAGGAATTTGACTTAGTCATCTTGGTGTCCAACGATGACCAAAGACTTGACCAAAATGTGCTAAGGAACCTGCTGTCCCGATCGAAGATGATGGTCTGTGGTATCCCAAAATGGACCCACACTCGTTCGAAGAAGAGATTGGTAGTATCTGCCGCTGTGAGCTCTTATTGTAGGCTATGAGAATGGCCATCTTGGAAAACCGATTAACCACCACAAATACACAATCATTTCCTTGCTTGGTGTATGGAATACTAGACATGTAATCCATCGAGATAGATTCTTAGGGCCTCTCGGGAGTAGGAAGAGGGGTGTATAAGCCTTGCTTCTTGATGGTTGGCTTGACAATGGCACAAGCAGTGACATATATGATATACTTGATGACGTCCTGTTGAAGTTTTGGCCGATAAAAATGTTTCTGTAGAATGACCACAGTTTTCTCCATGCCAAAATGTCCTACTATCCGACTGTAGTGAGCCTCCCAAATCAACTTTGTACGCTCACTTGCAGGAACATAGAGATGGCCCAGATGGCATAACATTCCATCCTGAATGTGAAAATAAGTGACATTAACGCCTGTACCCAGGAGCTCATAGGTGGTGGCAAAGTCAGTATATCACTGATAAAGTTGGGGCCACTGAGATGCCTCATGCTCACAGGAATGGAGCACGATGGTGAGTGTAGCCACGGGAGGTCGATTGAGGCAGTTAGCGACATGATTTGCGCTCCCCGTCTTATACTTGATGTTGAGATGGAATTGTTGCAGGTATGTCGACCACTTTTGATGGCAGCCATTCTGCAACTTTCTTTGTGTCTGTATGAACTACAGAGGCTTGTGATCAGTGTGGATGATTGTCTCCTTGCCAAGAATGTAAGGTTTCCATTGACAATAGGCTTTCACAATGGAATACATTTCCTTGTCATAGGTGGGATATTTTCAGATGGTATCTGAGAGTGTCTCACTATGGTTTGCTACTGGATGACCGTGTTGAGTGAGAACCACGCCTACAACATAGTCAAATGCATTAGTATCAATCTCTAAGGCCATATTTTTCTCCACGCAAAAATGTCCTGCCATCTGACTGTAGTGAGCCTCCCAAATTTGGTTTGCACACTCGCTTGCAGGAACACAGAGATGGCCCAGATGGCATAACACTCCATCATGATTATGAAAATCGGTGACATTCATGCATGTACCCAAGAGCTGATAGGTTGTGGCGAAGTCAGGATCTCAGTGATAAAGTTGGGGCCACTTAGATGACTCATGCCCACAAGAATAGAGTACGGTGGTGAGTGCAACCACGGGAGGTCCACTAAGGCAGTCAACAACATGATTTGTGCTCCCTGTTTTTATACTTGATATTGATATGGAATTGTTGTAGGTATGTGGACTATTTTTGATGGAGGTCATTCTGTAACTTCCCTTTTGTCTGTATGGACTGCAGAGGCTTGTGTTCAGTGTGGATGATTGTTTCCTTGCCCAGAGTGTAATGTTTCCATTGACACCAGGATTGCACAATGGAATACATTTCCTTGTCATAGGTGGGATATTTCCGGACGGTATCTGAGAGTTTCTCACTATGATATGTGTTGGCACAGGGGCAGATCCAGGGTTAAACTCCAAGAGCGTACCAACAAGCCCTAACTACTGGCCCTTCTGACAACACTTGCAAAGCAGATGCAGTCTCACCCGAAGCAACTATGGGGGGTTGCAGGACAGAGATGTCTAAAACCAAGGGGATATCAAGTGGATCTAATACAAAATCAATACAATAGTTATATATCATCTACCAGTTCAGATCTACTCCACAGAACTATCTATCAGATCTAACACAATAATGCAATAATGATATACCAAATGACAAAGAACAGAGCATCAGTCACACCCACAACACAAAATATACGTGGTTCACCCTCCCTCTAGGGCTACGTCCACATAACTGTGCTTTATAATGTATTAATATGAAGCATATAGTTCTCTTATGTGCTCTTAGCTAGCAGATCTTCTTTCTTCTTCTCTCTATCTCTCCCCTTCCTGTGCACCCAGCTGCAGGATTGATCTTCACACCCAGCTGAAGATCTTACAATACCAGAAGGCTCTCACGCTTAACACTTCTCTCTCACAAAATAATCGCTCATACCAATAACAAAACTAGAACGAAGCTTCTTTCCTCATCTAGGTTCTTATTTATACATTACAATCACTCATCGACAACCTTAGGCTGAAGACTAGGTTTCAAAACCCTAGATACCAAAACCCTAGGTGTCTAAAACCCTAGGTCAACTTGACCCACGTTTTCAGGGCTTCGCCAGCCTGTCTTTCCTTCCTTCTTGCGCGATGCTCCAAAGAATCCAACGATGGATTTTTCCGCTTGTTGAGTTTTCCATGATCCTTCTTCCTTGCTGATCTATCATCCTTGTCCAACGACTTGCTTCCTTTTACTTCACTTCGTCTTTTCTGCTCTTTTGCTCACTTCGACCTAGTAATAGTCACTGTGTCTTCCCCGCAGTTCACATTTTGTCTTTTCTTCCTTGATCTTTGCTTGCTTCCATAACCAAGGGCCAACAGGCCCCCAACACTCACCTGTGACTCGTCCCGAGGCACTTCAGATCTGATCTCTCTGTTTTACTTCGGCTTCAGACTGCACAGTGCAACCTTTGCTTTTTGCTCTATGCCTATTCTCCTTCCTTATGCAGACTATCTTTTCTGTGTCTGGCACCAAGTTTCAACTGCACCTGGTACCTAGACCCTTAGCCTGATGCTTTTACCGAGAGTTGCGAGGCAGCTGGTTGGCATAATACAACTTCAGCTGGCTGGCGTTCACCAAACCTTCCTTCCATTCTCCATTCAAAGTCTTCAACTATGCATCTCCTCCTTCCGTAACATAGGTGACCTCATATGGCCCGAGCCAATGCGTTCTGAACTTCCCAGGATGTTTGATGAACTTACTGTCATATACCAGTACTAGATCGCCTTGTTTAAATGCCTTCTTCTTGATGTGTCTGTCATAATAGGCCTTCTCTCTTTCCTTCTGTACCTGCTGATGGAATCCTGTAACAAATTTGTCTTCCTCCAATTCGACCAACTGTGCAAGCCTCTCTCGAACAACGCCAGTGTTGTCCATATCTGTAAAAGGCAACAATTCTTAAGCTTGGTACCAAATATTCCATTGGGACAATGGTTTCGAGACCATACACCAACTTAAAAGGGGTTTGCATTGTTAGCTTCTTGCAAGTGCTTCTATAGGTCCATAGTATTGCTGGTACTCTTAAATCCCAGTCATCTCTATTAACACTGCAAATCTTTGTTAGCACTATTTCCAAGATCTTATTGAATGCTTCCATTGTCCCATTTGCTTGGGGATGGTAAGGTGTGCTCTTCTGATGATGAACTGTAAATTCCTTGGTCAAGGCTTCAATGTTTTTATTTATGAAATGTGTGCCTTGATCACTCATAAGGATCTTTGGTCATTCAAATCTGGTTATGATGTCATCAAATATGAAGCGCGCAACTGTAGTTGCACTACAATCCTTAACTACTCTTGCTTCAGCCCATCTGGTCAAGTATTTTATCGCAGTAATGATGTACCTTGCTCCTGTGTGCTGCACTGGTGGGTTTATAGGTCCCACGAAGTCAATGGCCCATTTCTCAAATGCGTGTAGGGTCATTTGTGGTGTTAACGACATTTCATCTCTTCTAGATGGTTTCCCAGCTCTTTGGCATACATTGCAGGCTCTGTAATAGTCTTTAGCATTTCTGTGTATGGTAGGCCACCAAAGGCCAACTCTAAGAACCTTATGTGTAGTGGCTTTCCCTGCGTAGTGTCCTCCCGCGATGCCTTCATGAGCTTCTGCGAGGATCAATGGTCGCTCTTCCTCCATAACACACCTTCTCAATATCTCATCAGGTCAGATTTTGTATAGCTGTCCAGCTATAAGTGAAAAGTCTGCAGTGCACACTACTAGTTGTTTCTTCTGGGGAATTGTATACTCGCTAGGTGCCATTCTTGTTGATAGGAACTGGACTATCTCTGCGAAGTGGTCATCAATCTTTCTAATGGCCAATAGTTGTGCATCCGGTAGTGTATCCTCCAAACTAGTGGGTTCTTCTCCATGTTCCAACCTCGACAAGTGACAAGGACCTTTGTTCATTCTTCCTGGCTTAACTACGATCTCAAAGTCATATTGCTGAAATAGTAGAAGCCATCTGCATATATCCCCCCCAACACTGGATTTTTGACTAGCTATTTTAGCGCAGAGTGATCAGTAAACATTTTAAAGTGTCCTCCCAACAAGTAGTGGCGAAATTTCTGCAGCGCAGACACCATGGCTAACCCTTCTCTTTCAGTGGTGGTGTAATTAATCTCAGTTGTGGATAGTTTCCTGCTAGAAAAAGCTAACATATGGTCAATATCTCCTTCCCCAGGTTGTGCTAACACTGCTCCTAAGGCAATATATGATGCATCAACATGCACATGAAACTCCTTGCTCCAATCTGGGAAAACCAGAATAGGCGCAGTAGCCATTTTCTATTTCAGTGCATCGAAGATCTGCTGGCACTCTTCTGTCCAATGAAATTGACAGTCTTTCTTCAAAAGTTTCTCCATAGGTGTTGTAATCTGGGCATATCCTTTAATGAACTTCCTGTAATATGTCGTATGTCCCAGCGCAATGTGCAACTATTTGACTGAAGTAGGAGGTGGCAGATCAACTATAATGGCAATTTTAGATGGATCTACCAGCAAGCCCTGCTTGCATACAATATGACCTAACAACACTCCAAATGGTGAAAATAAAATGCACTTCTTTTGGTTTAAGCAATTTGACACTGCCTGCATTTGTCCAACATTAGCCTTAGACATTTAATATGATTTTTTAATAAACTAAAAACAGTCCAATCATCAAAATATGCTTCTAGAAATTTATGTAGGAACTCTTTGAATGCTTCGACTACCACCCTGAAAAAGATGGTTGGGGCATTCTTCAATCCAAACAACATTACAGTATATTGGTAGGATCCCCATTCTGTGGCAAAGGTGGTCTTATGGCGATCTTCCTTGGCAATCCGGATCTGATGGTATCCTAAAAATCCATCTGTAAAAGAATATACCTCCTGGCCCCCTTACATTATCTAACACTTTGTCAGTGAATGGCGTAGGGAAGGGGTCTTACAAACATGCATAATTCAACTTCCTGAGGTCTACGCAGATCCTGATATTTCCTGTCTTCTTGTCTTGTACCACCATAGGGCTAATCCATTCTGATTCTTCGACAGGTTCTATAATCCCCACTTCCAGCATTCTGTCAAGCTCAATCTTCACTTTCTCCTTATATTTAGGGTTCAATATGTAGGGTCTCTGTTTGAATGGTCTTGCATCTAGTTTCAAAGGGATCCTAATTTCTCCCATAGGCCCTTTAATGCTCTTCATGTCAATCAACTTGGTCGGAAACAAGTCCTGATATTCATGCAGTAACTCTGTTATCTTGTCAATAGTAGCAACATCCTAATAATATGCAACATTTGCAAGCTTCAGTGTCTGATCTGTTCCAATGTTGACCTTCTTAATCTTTATTGGTTGTCCAATGAGTGCTATCTCAACTCCTGGTCCTTCCACATCTCTCTAGCCTTCTATTTCGCCAATGTTCACTTTCTTAGGATCATCGTCTTCATCAACATTGATGCTGTAATAGCCTTGCAGTTTCTGGAGAGGCGCAATCCATTCGTCCTCTTCTTGTTCTAAAGGGGGGCTAGAGGCCTCCTCAAATACTTTTTGTCTTACAATCTGTAATGCTTGATCTACGGAAGGATATTGATTGTCAAATAAGAAGGTGGTTACAAAGTTTTGAGTCATACCTTCCCAATCTGCAGTGATGAGGCACAACTCTGCTTGAAGGTACCAGTTGATAGGGGTTATGTCTAGTGTGTTAATGAACTTGTGCACCCACTGCTCTTGAGGAATGGTTCTCCAGTCTTCCTGGCAACTTTGCACATGCTCCTTTGGGCAGCTTCAACCTGTGTACCGAACTTCGCAGCCTTCCACTTGCGCTAAGAACCGCACGATCATCAGGGTACGACATTATACCCATTCTGTAATGTTGTTTTTGTGCATCCCCCACCATCTTGTTGGTGTTGCTTTCAAGGCCTCATCCATTGCCAACAAACATTGCTGCGTTGGTACACTTTCTTCAAAGTTCGATAAGAAGGTTTCTAACGGATTCAGACCATCAAAAGTGGGTAAGTTACTTACTATTGTGTCGATCCAACGAATATCTCTGGTTAATATAGCACATCTCCTTGTAGATACTTCATACATTTTGTTATGCCAGTTCTCCAGTGCTTCTTCTGAATCTGATGAACATGCGCTGTCACTTCTCCAGCTTAGGTTTCCATCGACCGTAGGATTAATGTAATCTTGTTGTCTGGATGTTAATTTGTATATGTTTTCCAGTTCATATGCGTTGTCTTCTTCCCTGATAGGTTCTGTGTATCGTTGACCTTCATCTAGATCTAAAGGTGCAATGATCCTAAGGCCATCTCTTTCAAACGTCATATGTATTTTCTTTAAATCAACCACAATGGAATTATTGAAAGCCCAATCAATTCCTAACAGCTCGGGGTAAGGGAAGTTGTCATCAACTATCTAAATTACCTCAAAATATGCAAACGTTCTTACTCTGTCGATGTCCAGATGGACATGTTCCAATATTCCAAAGGGGATTACATCTTGTTGATTAGCCATCCTAAGTCTGATAGGGGAATATATCAACTTCGGTTTTACCATCAGTGCCCGGGTTTGCTTCATCATGAGATTGACCTCCGACCCTAAGTCGAGGACCACATAGTCTATATCATATTCTCCTATCTGAGCATTCAAGTGTAGTTCCTTATTTGTCCTTCTCTTCTTGGATAGTTGATGTACTGCTTTATTCAGTGAAGGATCTATCCTTCCTATCTCATACTGTCTGATTAAATTGTGTAGCTCTTGTACAACACTTTTGTCTTGAATCAACTTAATACAAGTATATAAAAATTCCATGAGCTTGCTTACCTTTTTTCCTTCTTTTGGTGAAGCAGACTGATCGAATGCCAGAGGCATTCCATATTCTCTTACTTCTGGCCGTGTCTTTGATGAAGAGCCTTGGTCTGCTTTGAACTCTTTTCTTGCCTCCTCAAATATTTATCTTTCTTTCTTTGCATCAAAAGTTTGGGTATTCTCTGTAGCTTTCCTGACTCCTGAGTCTTCTGTATTCTTTCCTTGGGTTAGTCTATCTTATCCCGTAACAACGCCTCCTCTAGTGATAACAACAACTCTAGGGTCTTCTCCACGAGGTTCAACTTTGATCAATTGTATCTGTGGGTTTTTCTAAGGTCGTCGTTTCTCTTGAAGTTTAGCCAACAATACCGAAGATTCCTCGATGACATGCTCGAAAGAGTTGCAACAGCTGCAAGTGGTACAAGGGTTCTGACAGTCCCTTGCCAAGTGTCCAAGTTGTGCGCAGTTATAACAGATTATCTGTCCTCAACTTGGACCCATACCTCCTCCTCCTCCTTCTCCTCCTCTGAATCCACCGCGAGGATTGAAGTTTCCTCTCCCAGGGGAGTTATACTGCGTAGTATTTCCTTGTTGTACTTCGCCTTGAATCTTGTATATATCCCTTGACCTTTCATGCATGAGGTCATAAGCCCTACAATCCCTATCATCATGCCCTACAGACTTACAAAACGTGGAATACAAATTTGTGGGTGTCTGCACATATTTTTGCATGTAATAGCACTCACCAGGGCGATGTCTATTTCTGCATACCTCGCACCAGGGTAGGGTGACTTTCTTCAAAGGGCTTTGATCTTTAGAGACCAAGTATTCATGAAATAGGGGACATTGTTCCTTGTCATGGCCTTCTGATCTGCATCTGACACACCAAATGTCTTCTCTTTTATCTTTTCCCTTGTCTTTCTTCATATCTTCGACCTATAAAGACAAATTAGTTAGCTGACTCAAGATTTGACTCATACCTGAGATGGATTCTCCCATAGGGGCTTATTCTAACTTCATGGTGATCTCCAGTGCCTCAGCCTGTAAAGCAATATTTTGTTGCATCAGAGGAACTCTGATGTGTGGTAAGAGGGAAACAATGAACCATTCTTTGTTCTGCTCATTTGGGATCTAAAAAGTCAATCGACATGTTAAGGTCTTGAATCTCTGGTCGAATTCCCAAACAGGTTCGGCTACCTTCTGCTTGATCTCTTTCATCTCTATAATACATTGTGACTCTGACTTGGGTTTCTTGAACTCTGCAATCAACACATTCTTGATTTCATTCAGCGGCTTAGGCTGTGCAAGTCCTTGGAAAAGCTTCATGTACCAGCTCAGTGCGCGATCCCTTAGGGTAGTACTAAACTGAGTTCTTTTAACAACTTCGTCGGTGACATTTTTAATATTCCATATGGCTTCACATAGGAAGTAGTGCTGATTAGGATCTTCAGATCCATCTCCCCTAAAAATAGGGAGCCTCATCTCATCTGCCATAGATCTTTCTAGGGTTCCTAACTGAGTATGTTGTGGACTACTAGTGACAGTGCTCTGAGTGCCTAATGTTGTTGAAACAACGATAGGATTAATAGTATTTACTTCGATAGTCGGTGCAGTTCCTAAAGCTTCTGGTTCTTTTTGGCGAGGCTCTGCAACTTTCCCTTCCTCTGAATGCTCCTCGTTTGTCAGATCTACCTCTTCTCCACTGTAGAAACCCTCGTCCCTATAGTTTTTCTTAAACAGGTTCACAAGAAGGACTTCTCTAAACACTCTCCCACTACGTGTATGTCCAGCCTCTGTGTTGCTATCGCTGTTTGAATTCTTGAACATTAGCCTTTCTGGATCCGTCTAGCTATTGTATCTTCAAGATGTTATTCTCATGCAATAACATATTGATCATCAACTTTAGAAAATGTAAAAATTTTCCTCTGGGTCCCTTGAAGAAATATCTCTCGGCTTGGCTATATGATTCTACTTTGTCAACAACAAACTCGGTGATGTACCCTCCAATGGTACTATCAAACCAGTGATATACTTCTCTTGACACGGTGTTATCAACTCTCTTGACCTTCTTGATCAGTGCCGATGTCCAAACCACAGGTTGCCTAGATCTGATCTCAAATTGGGTATCTGCTAACCTAGCTAGCCACTCATATAGCTCCTGATGGATTCCTCCAAAGAAAATTTCATGTATATCAGTAAAGATATATCTTTGCAACCAATCCTCTGTACTAAGATTAGGGTTCTCATTCTGGGCTTCAACGAAGTCCTTTTCTTGGTCTTCTATCCACTTCTAAATCTCTGTCTTTGATGGAAACCACCTTGAAATTCCCTCAAGAAGATTTCGGTCCCAGCAATGGAACCATTTGGTGGCACAGGGGCAGACCCAGGGTTCAGCTCCAAGAGCGTACCGATAAGCCCTAACTACTAGCCCTTCTGGAAACACCTGCGAAGCAGATGCAGTCTCACCCGAAGTAGCTATGGGGGGGTTGCAGGCCAAAGATGTCTACAACCAAGGGGATATCAAGTGTATCCAAAACAAAATCAATACATCAGTTATATATCATCTACCAGTTTAGATCTACTCCGCAGAACTATCTATCAGATCTAACATAGTAATGCAATAATGATCTACCAAATGACAAAGAGCAGAGCATTAGTCACACACACAACAAAAAATATACGTGGTTCACCCTCCCTCTAGGGCTACGTCCACATAACTGTGCTTTATAATGTATTAAGATGAATCATACAGTTCTCGTTTGCACTCTTAGCTAGCAGATATTCCTTCTTTTTCTCTCTATCTCTCCCCTTCCTGCGCACCCAGCTGCAGGACTGATCTTCGCACCTAGCTGTAGGATTGATCTTCGCACCCAGCTTAAGATCTTATAATACTAGAAGGCTCTCACGCTTAGCACTTCTCTCTCTCACACAATAATCGCTCATACCAATAACAAAACTATAATGAACCCTCTTTCCTCATCTAGAATCTTATTTATACATTACAATCACTCACTGAGAGCATTAGGCCGAAGCCTAGGTGTCAAAACCCTAGATACCAAAACCCTAGGTCAACTTGACCCGCGTTTTTAGGGCTTTTCCATCCTATCTTTCCTTCCTTCTCGCGCGGTGCTCCAAAGCATCCAACGATGGCTTTTTCCGCTTGTTGAGTTGTCCACGATAATTCTTCCTTGCTGATCTGTCATCCTCGATCTCCTCGTCCAATGACTTTCTTCCTTTTACTTCGTTTCGTCTTTTCTACTCTTTTGCTCACTTCGACCCAATAACAGTCACTGTGTCTTCCGCGTAGTTCACATTTTGTCTTTTCTTCCTTGATCTTTGCTCGCTTCCATAACCAAGGGCCAACAGTATGCTACTGGATGACCGTGTTTAATGAGAACTGCACCTACAACATAGTCGGATGCATCAGTCTCAATCTCGAATGGTTGTTCCAGATCAGGTAAGGAGAGTACTAGAGCTGAGCACAAGCGATGCTTTAGATCATCAAATTCTTGTTGTTGTTCCTTCCCCCATGCAAGCTTTTCCCTGCCACCTCCCTTGGTCACTTTGCTGAGGGACCATGCAATATTGGAGAATCCCAACATGAACCGTCGGTAGAAGTTGGCAAGTCCCAAGAAGCTTCGAAGCTCGGTTAGTGTGATCGGGGCTGGATAATCACAGATGACTTGGATCTTATCTGGATCCACATGTACCCCATGCTCATCAACAATGTAGCCTAAGTATTGGACCTTGTCCATGCCAAAGGAGCATTTTTCCAAGTTGGCATATAGCTTGTGTTTCCGCAGAGTGCTCAAAACTTGTTGAATATGTTGCATGTTCTCCTCCTAAATTTTGTTGAAGATGAGGATGTCATCGATATATACCACCACAAAAGAGTTGGTGAAGGGTCTCAATACATCATCCATCAACCTCATGAAAGTGGTTGGTGCATTTGTTAAGCCAAAGGGCATGACCAACTGTTCAAAGAGACCTTCTTTAGATTTTAAATTTGTATTCCATACATTGGTCAATTTGATGGGAACCTGGTGGTAGACAAAATTTAGGTCAATCTTGTTGAAGAAATTTTCCCCCTGAGTTGGTCAAGAAGGTGATCGATTCATGGAATTGGGTACCGGTTCCAGATTGCCGCTAGGTCTCGTTTTTCTTCTGCATTAGTACAATCGGTCTTCTACAAGCGAAGGAGTTGGGTCTGATGTGCCCCTTTTGAAGCAACTCTTGGATCTGCTGCTTGATTTCATCATTTTCCATCAAAGAGCGACGATCGACTGGTCCATTAGGCAGAGGTGCACCGACGATTAGATCAATTGGATGCTTGACTTGGCAGTGCGTCGGTACCCCTGTGGGTGAGGAGAAGATGTCTTTGTAATCTTCCAAGATCCCATCCACTTGCTTCTATTGCAAAGAGAGGCTTTGTGTAGAGGCCACAAATGTGGCAGTGACCTTATGCTTATTGTGAGCATGAATCACAAAGAATATGAACTTCCTGAACTATGAAATGACTTTACTGCATTGCTTACCAGAGATTAAAGAAATAGCGGTAGGCGGTGCTACCTATGGTATCCTGTACAATTTTCTACCCAAAGTAATAATAATACTGCAGGGTCTAGACTCATACAAAATATGCCGCTTCCACAAATATGGCTATCCTAAAAGAGCATAAAAAACTACAAGGGGAGCAATATCACACAATACCTCATCTTTGAAGGGCTTGATGTCGTAGGGCGGACGACATTGTTGGCAGAAGCAGAGATCTCTTCCTTGGCAAAGCTAGCCAATGGTGTAGGGTTGCGAGTGTGGTTTCACCGACAAGTCCATCAGCTTGACGACCTCTACTGAGATGAGGTTCTTCTGACTGCCTCTATTGACAATGAAATGAAGCGGATCCCCCTTTACCCACATTTGTGAGTGAAAGAGGCGCTCCCCTTCGTCTTAGGTTCGCTTGGCTCAACTTTGGTAGTAGCGACAACGGTGCTGGGTTTGGCATCGATAATCTGCTTCCTTCCTTTTGGATTTGATTCAGATTCAGGTTCAAAATCTTCCTCTAACTTGGAAACTTTCAACTCGGACACCACTGACTGCTTGGAGTGACATTCTTCGGTGTTGTGCCAAGGGATTTTATGGTACTCACACCACTTTATCACGTCCTTCTTTGACTTCTCATTCCCCTTCTTATGTAGTGGCTTGGACTAGTTTTCCTGAGAGTGGCTATCTTTGCTCTGTCCCTTGTTTTGTGGGTTGGGGCCACCTTTCCTCTGCTTTGTCTGTGAGGTGTTTGTAGATCTAAACTCTTGCCTCTTCTGCTTAAATTTTTGCTCGATCTTGACAACATATGTAGAAGCCACACCTAATGATACGATGTACAAAAAATCCATTTTTGTTTGAATGTATATATGTATACAACCACGACATTTGAGCACTAGATGTCATTCAGAGTCTTTGATGCCCAATTTGGTGGGAAGGGTATGGAAAATATTGGTGAAATTTGGTACTGTCTGGTCCCTTTCCTGACATAGAATGGTCCATCTTGTGTACTGGTCGTCGTAGCTTCTAACAGGGTAGTACTATTGTAGATTCCTCTATGGTCCTTTGCTCAGAGTAAGTATCCCATATGGGGGTGATCACAAATATTCCAGATTCCTCTATGGCCCTTTGCTCAGAGCAAGTATCCCACCAGTCCTCAACATGGGGGACATCCTTGAGAAGTGCAAAAGTAATATTTTCCTTGTCGAAAAAATTGTGGACCGAAAAATACCCTTCAAGCATATTCAACCATTTATCTACAACATCCACATCTATCAGTCCTTCAAATAATGGAATATCAAAATTTACTTGTACCTTGAAAGGGGTTGCATGGCCACTTGATGAATATGTGTCTCCTGTGGGAAACCGCCGAAGGATCTGTGAAAAGTTGTCTATCATTTTGCTCCTTTGTCGCGTAAGTGTTTCCTCGATCAACATTTTAAAAGGACACCCTACTCCATCATCTTTCTACTCGTGCCCCATAGGTTGTTGTCGGGCTTGGCATGACCGATATTGCAAAGGCTCGAATGGTTCGAGTACCAACTTCTTGTACCCGGATCTTGTCGAGGACATGCACAAGAGAAAAAAAAATGAAGAACAAATCACTCTGATACCACTGATCCGGATTTATGAGCGGAACGAACATACTGAATATAATAACACATAGATACATAAAACAACAACAGACATCCAAGGAACAATAACTTCTATTAATAAATAAAATAGTTTGAAACTGTAAAACTACATAAATGAAAACAACTTGCTCAAATGGTGGTAGCTATCTCTGAGAACAAATGTGGTTGCTACGGGCATCCGTATGAGTAGAAATGATTACGATGAGTCTCCAGAGGCATTTTTAAAATTACTCATGAATTCCAAAACCCTAGACATCCAAAAACCTAACCTTAGGAGATGAAACGCCAAAAGTTATGTCGGCCTCGATGGGTAAGTTGGTACCTCAACTTCCCGGGGTCGTAACGTTTGCATATGAACTCCGTTTTAGGTGCGTGATAGGCTGTTGGAAAGGTATTTTCGAGAACTACAAATTATGCCCTCAAACTCTAACTTCATCTACAGTTTGACTATGACAAGCCAAAAAAATACTTTTTAGGGCCCCAAAACGGCCTTGGAAATACAGAAAGATGTGCTAACATGAAAACTTCCAAAACAAGCTAGTTGGATTAGGTGGGCGACCACCATTCTCCTTCTGGCAGCTGTGTAGGGATTCGTACATCCCCGAAAGTGTAGAACCCATAATTACAAATAATTACAAAAGAACGTGCTGAACTACAACTGTCAAAAGGATCCAGTTGGAATAGGTGGGTGGCCATTAATATCCACCTAGATCATTCCTCCCCTCTTAGGAAGCAATGGTCTCCATTGCGTTGAGGGCCCCCATTGGGTGAGGAAATTTCTGTTGAATTTGGCCCTGGGTGAGCCATTTCCCTTGGTGTAGGAGCTGCCCTGTATTTACAACCCGATAAAGCTGGATCCTATGCTGGTGAGTGCCCTTGACTTGTGTGTCCACTATCTGATCAGTGGATGCCAATTCCATGCAGTCAGGGTTGAGCTCTGTTGGTGTCAACTGTTATGCGGTCTCTAAGGTGTCTAATAATGGTGGAAAATATGGCCGGATAAGTTCCACATTGAACACTAGGTGCAGGGTAAGGAAGGGGGGAGTGTTGAGCTCAAAAGCATTGTCTCCCACAACCTTGCTGAGAGTGTAAGGCCCATAACAAAGTGGACAGAGCTTCCGATGGGGACCTGTAAGGCGTTCTTTCTGCAAATGTAACCAGACCTTGTCTCCCACCTGAAACTTGTGTTGTACCTGATGTTGATCATGGCACTGCTTGTACTTAGCATTGGCCTTCTATAAAATCTCATGGACCTATTGGCGGATGCGCTGAATCCACTCAATGAATCTGGTGGCTTTGTCGGCCTTGGAATGAACATGAGAAAAATCTGTTTTTGTGGTTGCAATAGGTAGTGCAACATCAATGGGACCCAAGGGATGGAATCCCAGCCCCACCTGAAAGGGGATATGGCCGGTGGAGCTATGGAGAGCCTTATTGTAGCTATGCTAAACATAGGGAAGACTCTCATCCCATGTACGTGGATGCTTAAAGTTATACATGCACAGGATGTGCACAATCATTTGATTTCCGACCTCTATTTGGACATCGGTTTGAAGGTGGAAGGTAGTGGACTTAGTGAGGTTGGTGTCCAACAATGACCAGAGACTCGACTGAAATGTGCTAAGGCACTTGCTATCTTGATCAGAGATGATGGTCTGATGTATCCCAAAATGGACCCACACTCGTTCGAAGAAGAGATTGGCAGTATCTGTCGCTGTGATGCTCTTCTTGCAAGCTGTGAGAATGGCCATCTTCGAAATCAATCAACCACCACAAATACACAATCATTTCTTTTCTTGGTGGACAGAAGACCAGACATGTAATCCATCGAGACGGATTCCCAAGGCCTCTCGGGAGTAGGAAGAGGGGTGTATAAGCCTTCCTTCTTAATGACTGGCTTGGCAATGGCATAGGCAGTGAAAGATCTGATATACTTGCTGACGTCCTATCGAAGTTTTGGAAAATAAAAATGTTTCTGTAGAACGACCACATTTTTCTCCATGCCAAAATGTCTTGCCATCCGACTGTAGTGAGCCTCTTGCACGCTCGCTTGCAGGAACACAAAGATGGCCCAGATTGCATAACAGTCCGTCCTGAATGTGAAAATCTGTGACATTCACACCTGTACCCAAGCGCTGATAGGTGGTGACAAAGTCAAGATCTCGTTGATAAAGTTGGGGCCACTCAGATGCCTCATGCCCACAAGAATGGATCACGGTGGTGAGTGCAGCCATGGGAAGTCGACTGAGGCAGTCAACGACACGATTTATGCTCTCTGTCTTATACTCAATGTTGATATGGAACTGCTGGAGGTATGTGGACCACTTTTGATGGCGACCATTCTGCAACTTTCCTTGTGTCTGTATGAACTGTAGAGGCTTGTGATCAGTGTGGATGATTGTATCCTTGCCCAGAATGTAATGTTTCCATTGACGATAGGCTTGCACAATGGAATACATTTCCTTGTCACAAGTGGGATATTTCAGGATGATATTTGATAGTGTCTCACTATTTTATGCTACTGGATGACTGTGCTGATTGAGAACTGTGCCTACAACATAGTCGGATGCATCAACCTCAATCTCGAATGGTTGTTGCAGATCGAGTATGGAGAGTACTAGAGTTGAGCACAAGTGATGGTTCAGATCATCAAATGCTTGTTGTTGTGCCTCCCCCCATGCAAACTTTGACCTGGCACCTCCCTTGGTCACTTGGTTGAGGGCCCATGCAATATGGGAGAATCCCAACACGAACCGTTGATAGAAGTTGGCAAGTCCTAAGAAGCTCCGAAGCTTGGTTAGTGTGGCCGGGGATGGCCAATCATGGATGAATTGGATCTTAGCTGGATCAAC
This sequence comes from Picea engelmannii, assembly GCA_009831015.1. Classification (NCBI taxonomy): domain Eukaryota; kingdom Viridiplantae; phylum Streptophyta; class Pinopsida; order Pinales; family Pinaceae; genus Picea; species Picea engelmannii. The sequence continues at coordinate 8,957 of WSFP011380118.1, read as the reverse complement.
ATATACCCCATGCTCATCAACAATGTAGCCCAATTATTGGACCATTTTCATGCCAAAGGAGCATTTTTCCAAGTTGGCATATAGCTTGTGTTGTCGTAGAGTGCTCAAAACCTGTTGAATATGATGCATGTGCTCTTCCCAATTTCTATTGAAGATGAGGATGTCATCCAGATATACCACGACAAAATAGTTGGTGAAGGGTCTCAATACATCATTCATCAACCTCATGAAAGTGGCTGGTGCATTTGTTAAGCCAAAGGGCATGACCAACCATTCAAAGAGACCTCCTTTAGATTTGAAAGCTCTTTTCCATACAGCAGTCGATTCGATGGGAACCTGGTGGTAGCTAGACTTTAGGTCAATCTTGATGAAGAACTTGGAGCCCTTGATTTGGTCAAGAAGGTCATCAATTGGGAATTGGGTACTGTTTCTTGACTGTTATTTTTTTTAATGCTCTATAATCAAATCAGAGTCACCAGGTCTTGTCTTTTTTCCGCACCAATACAATCAAGCTTCTACGAGGGGAGGAGTTGGGTTTGATGTGCCCCTTTTGAAGCAACTCTTGGATTTTCTACTTGATTTCATCATTTTCCATCAACGAGCTTTGATAGACTGGTCCATTAGGCAGAGGTGCACCAGGGGTTAGATCAATTGGATGCTTGAGTTGGCAGTGTGTCGATACCCCGGTGGGTGAGGAGAAGATGTCGTTGTACTCTTCCATGATCTCGTCCACTTACTTCTACTGCAAAGAGAGTCTCTGTGTAGAGGCCACAGATGTGGTGACGACTTTATGCTTACTGTGAGCACAGATCACAAAGAAGACAAATTTCTCGGTCTGTGAAATGACCTTACTGCATTGCTTAGCAAAGATTAAAGAAATAGCAGTAGGCGATGCTACCTCTAGTATCCTGTACAATTGTCTACCCAAAGTAATAATAATACTGTGGGGTCTAGACTCATACACAACATGTCTCTTCCACAAATATGGCTTTCCTAAAAGAACATCACAAACTTCAAGGGGAGCAATATCACACAAATACCTCGTCTTTGAAGGGCTTAATGTCATAGGCAAGATGACACAATTGGATGACACGAAGATCTCTTCCTTGGCGAAGCCATCCGATGGTGTAGGGTTGCGGGTGCGGTGTCATCGGCAGGTCCAACCAATTGATGACCTCTGCTGAGATCAATTTCTTCTGATTGCTGCTATCGAAAATGAAATGAAGCAGAGCCCCCTTTACCCACATATGTGAGTGAAAGAGGCATTCCCCCTCCTCTGGTTCTTTTGGTTCGCTTGGCTGGACTTTGGTGGTAGTGACAGTGACACTGGTTTTGACATTGATAATCCGCTTCCCTCCTTCTGGATTTGATTCGAAGTCAGGATTTGCCTCTGACTTGGAAGCTTTAAGCTCGACCACCAATGACAACTTGGAGCGACATTCTTCGGTGTTGTGGCAAGGGATTTTATGGTACTCACACCAGTTTTCCGTGTCCTTCTTCGACTTCTCATTACCATTCTTGTGTTGCAGCTTGGACTGGTTTTCCTGAGAGTGGCCATGTTTTCTCTGTCCCTTATTTTGTGGGTTGGGGCTGCCTTTGCCCTGCTTTGGCTATGAGGAGTTTGCAGATCCAAACTCTCTCCTATTCTGCTTAAATTTTTGCTCGATCTTGACAACATATCTATAAGCCACTCCTAATGACGCGATGTCCAAAAACTCCATTTCTGTTTCAATGTATCTATGTAGACAACCGAGGTATTTGAGCACCATATGTCGTTCAGAGTCTTTGATTCCCAATTTGGTGTGCAGGGTATGGAAAATATTGGTGAAATATGGAACTTTCTGGTCCCTTTCTTGACGTAGCATGGTCCATCTTGTGTACTGGTCCTCGTAGCTTCCAACATGGTAGTATTGTTATTTAATGGCATCCCTGAAGGAATACCATGTGGGGGTGACTGCAAATGTTGCAGATTCCTCTATGGCTCTCTGCTTAGAGTAAGTATCCCACCAGTCCTTAACATGAGGGATGACCTTGAGAAGTGCAAAAGTAATCTTTTCCCTGTTGAAAAAATTGTGGACCGAAAAGTATCCTTCGAGCAGATTTAACCATTTATCTACAACATCCACATCTATCAGTCCTTCAAATAATGGAATATCAAAATTTACTTGTACCTTGAAGGGGGTTGCATGGCCGCTTGATGAAGATGCGTCTCCTGTGGGCAGCCGCCGAAGGATCTGTGCAAAGTTGTCCATCATTTCGTTCCTTTGTCGTGCAAGGGATTCCTCGAGCAACATTTTAAAAGGATCTCCTACTCCATCATCTTTATTCTCGTCCCCAATGGGTTGTTGTCGGGCTTGGTGCGACCGATCTTGCAAAGGCTCCATTGGTTCGAGTCCCAACTTCTTGTATTCAGATCTTGTTGGGGACATGCACGAGAGAAAAATAAATAAATGAAGAGCAGACCACTATGATACCACTGATCCAGATTTATGAGCAGAATGAACAGATTGAGTATAATAACATATAGATACAGAGAACAACAACAAATACCGAGTGAACAATAACTTTTATTAATAAATAAAATAGGCTGAAACTCTAAAACTACAGAATTGAAAACAACTTGCTCGAATGGTGGTAGCTATATCTGAGAAGAGATGCGGCTGCTATGTGCATCCGTCTGAGCAAAAATGATTACAATGAGGCTCCAGAGGCCTTTTTAACATTACTCATGAATTCCAAAACCCTATACATCCAAAAACCTAACCCTAGGAGATGAAACGACAAAAGTTATGTGGGCCTCAATGGGTAAGTTGGTACCTCAACTTCCCGGGGTCGTAACTTTTGCATACTTTTTTTTTGTTTTAGGCGCGTGATAGCCCATTGGAATGGTCTTTTAGAGAACTACACATTATGTTGACAAACTCTGACTCCGTCTATAGTTTGACTATGGAAAGCAAAAAAAACACTATTTAGGGTCCCAAAATGGCCTTGAAAATACAGAAAGATGTGTTGACATGAAAACTTCCAAAACACGCCAGTTGGATTAGGTGGGCGGCCACCAATCTCCATCTGGCAGCTGTGTAGGGCTTCAGACAACCCCAAAAGTGTAGAACCCACAATTAAAAAGAATTGCAGAAGAAGTTGCCGAACTACAACTGTCAAAAGGGCCCAGTTGGAATAGGTGGGTGGTCACCAATATCCACCTGGATCAATATGGGTTGTTGTGACACATAAATAAGGCTTGATTAACCTGACTAGGTTGTTGTGATGCATATGTAAGGCTTAATTGACTCGACTAGTGTTACCTATGTGGTGGTTTTAAGTTGGTTGTGAGCATCATGTGTGGCAATCACAGTGGCCACATGTCAAGCTCTGTGATTGTTGTGTAGTAGTTGGTGTTGTTTGTGTGGTGCCTAGATGGCATGCTTGGCATTGGTGCTACTCTTAGTACACCTCAATCTCCATGTATTCCTTTTAGTTGTGTTTTTTCCTAGATTGTGGGTTGTTACAGAAAAAATTATATGCAATTATCCTTTGTTTGACAATGATTTCCTATAGTTGAAACATGGAAAGAAATCACATATATGCATATCGTATAAATAGATAATTTTTTATATATATCAATGAATGATGATGATTTACAATGTGTTAGACTTTATTTCTGCAAGTTTAAGAATGGGTGGTGTTCTTTCATAAAGTGTTGACTTATCATACTTGAAAAGGAAACAAGTCACGGAAGTACACGAAGTATACATAGACAACATGTGATATAGTAATGAACGATGATTTAAAATGTATGGCACTCTATTTATACAAGCTTGAGAATGGTAGGTGTCATGTCGTAAAGTGTCGTCCTACCATAATAAGTGTTTTCAATATTTGTTAAATTTATTTAGTAATATTTTTTCATATATTATAAAGTTATAATGTATATATTTTATTTTACTAGGTTTATTCTAAGTTCCTTGTTGAAATGCTTTGATCTAAAAGCATGAGTAAAAATGAATGTCACAACTAATTTAGTTATGGAAAAAATGAATATCACAACTAATTTAGTTATGGCTTCCAAAATACCTTTTGGTTCAAGCACGGGCCTTCCTTCTTTATCTGATATATCTAACTTTATTTGAATTGTCGTCATCAAGTCCACCTTTAATTTTAAACACTATACATGAAATGAAAGACATCATGTAACCCTACTTTACCAAGAATATCAAGTGCATAATCTAAGAGACCCGTAATATGGATTTAGTAAGGACTATAAAATTTTGGATTAACTTATGGTTCTTACAGTACTTGAGTTAGTTTTTTTCATAGGATAGAAGACGAGCAAACACCCAATCTCAAAATGCAAATTATGGTCAATACAATTCAAATATGTTCATTGTTTATTACAGTTGCATACTTATTCTAAATACTTCTTCGAGAGATGAACTATTTCTTATGACATTGTTAAAAAATCTTTTGATTATTGGGTCTTTGATATTTAAAGAAACATATATCAATGGTGTTTCGTGTCTAAAATATCTTAGAATGGAGATTAATGTGATATATATTGTATTAATATGATATGTACATATAAATACATGATCTGCACATGATCTATGACATTTGGATTCATTTTCTAAGAGGTTTCTTGAACTTTCAATGACAGTTCTTATTCACTTGTGATTTTTCATATTCATTCTCAAATGAATAATACAAAATATCGTAACCCTAATGGATTAGGTTTCCAACATTCCTCCCCTTAATTCTAAGGGGTGTATGTGAGGTTCAAAGTATTGGTTTTATGAGCAACACATAAACAAACATACAAACAAAAACTTCACATAAGAAGTGAAAATATCCATCAAAGATCACATTATACTAATGTAAAATAACAATACATCACTCTCTTACATCAATACAATACACGAGGCCTTGTAATATAGCATTGAGGTGCTCATAACAAGATGTCCAATTTAGCATAACAGTCTCCACAAGATCTCCACAAATCTCTATGTGATCTCCATCCCTAACTTCTCTCATTTTCCCCATCTTTGATTATACACAGACTTATAGAATAAGTCTACTTTCAATAATATAATGATTATATCATAAGTATGAATTATTCCTTCACACTCCCCCTTAATGAATACTTATGATTCAATATGGATGTCTTGAGTTGTCTTCATCTTTAGTCTTCTTCATCTGCATCATCTTTTGTCTTTTTCATCTACATGTGTTTCTTTAGTTGTTGTTGTCTTCCTGTATCAACATGAGTTGTATCTTTCTTTGATAATTCTAGATCTTGAGTCAATCATTTGAACTGCATCGTCTTCATATCAAGGTTTTTCTTTGGCTTACCCTCAACCAATACATGATATCCTGGGTTTTCCTTGGCTTACTCGCAACCATTACAACATATCCATGGTTTTGGTTTACCCTTAACCTATACAAGTAGTTTTTGTATCACCACGAACCAATACAAAAAAATGACTCAAGTATAGTATACTGACAACTCTTTCCTTTGACATGTGATTATAACTCTTTAGACAAGTCCTTAATAACAAACTTGACTTTGAAGACCAACTAACTCATTAACTATTTTATGTGAGAAATATTGTTGCACATTAGAATATTTCAACTTGTAAAATCCTTCCCATATGGATGTAAATTTTTGCCATTCTTGCACATCAATCCAACCACATTGTACCTATATACGAGGCTTTATTATATCTCCGTTCCAATACTTATGATGATCATGATTGGTAAAACTACAAATAATGCAAGGATGCAAGTTTCAACATTTTGTTTTTACTTGACTTGTTCTACCACAATGACTGCAACATTGTTTATGATTTTGCTCTTGCTTCTACACTTGGTTACATATTGCTTCTACTCCTACTTTGTTGTTACTCATTCTATCTGTAGATAATTCATTTGTTGTCGATGTTTTTGCTTTCACAAATTTCATGTCGCCATTGCTTGTGTTGCCTTCATAACCAAGGCCTTCATTTCTTGGTCATATGGGCTTTTGGATGCCTTTCCCATTCTTGCCTAAACATTTACCATCAAAACCAATTTTATGCATAAGTTTGGAACCAATTCCCTTAGTATGGTTTTCAAAAAAACCAAGTTCATCATCTTCATTATCAGATTTATCTTTAGAAACACTAACATAATCATCATCTTCAATATGAGTTTCAACTTCAGAAATTTCACCGGGATCATTTTGCCGAGTCTCATAATATGAGACAGATACATGTGCATCCTTATCAATCAAATCACCACTATTAGATGAACTATCAAACTTTGGAAGCAAATCGTGCTTGTGTCACAAATTGCATCACACATTACTTTTTTTGTGTTCATTCTTCTTACTTCACCTTCAAGTGCTAACAACACATTTTCCTTTGTCAGTAAGTCTTGTTGCAATGATTCTATCATTTGATCTTTCTTATCATTAAGTTTGAGGAGATCATTTACCCATTCATCCAATTATTCCAACCTTTCTTCTAGTTTACTTATGCATTCTCTGGTGCAATCAACAAATTCTTTAAAAAAAATGTTCCTTATTGAATTGTCTAGTTTGTTTTGTTTGTGTAGCTTGTCAATTTCATGAAGTGCATCATCACGATCATGTTGAAGAATTTAATTTCATGATTAGCATTTTGTAGTTGTCTTCCTCCTTTACCCATTATGAATGGCAGATTGAATCATGATTGCTTGTCAAGAAGTAACACAACAAATCGAGTGTTGAGTACAACTGATCATGCACCCATATTTTAAACAAAAAATGATAGGAGTGTCAGGTACCACTGATCATGCACTCCCTTTCAATGACATGAAACCAATTTACAACCCTTGACACATTTTGTCTTAAAATAATTCTTGACTTGGATTTTGACACAACTTATCAAACTCTCAATTTCAACTCTTTACATGAATAATGCAACTTTAACCTCTGATATCAAAACATATATCTAGACTTAAACACACACATAACGTTTTACATCAACTTGCAAAAACACATAACATGGACTTTACTTACTTTGGCCATTTTTATGACATAGACTTTGTGTAGACTTTGCATTATAAACCTTGACCATTTGATGCACCTCATGTTGAATGTTCTCCTTTAAAGTACCCATAAAGATATCTAACAAATTATCCTCAGAAATGTTCTTTACCCTGAGACCGAGCTTTTGGAATTGTTGATTGTGCTCTGTAATTTGACCTTTTTGTTGAAGATTTATCAATTGACCAAAGAATGTATTTCTCTTAATATCCCCATAATGTGATATCAATTCCTCCGTAAAAATGGACCAAGAGATAATCTAATTATTTTTTCTTTCACAAAGCCATTGATACCAAACAAATCAATCATTTTATAAATACAAGGATGCAATAGGTACCTTTTGTAAGGTTGGTGTTTGGTGTAGATCAAATAATTGCTCCATCTGGAATATCCATGTTATAGGATCTTTACCATCAAACTCACTTAGAACAATCTTTGGAATGAAGTAGTTCCTTGGTGCCGACTTGAAGCCTCGACAAAGTGGATCTTGGAGTAATGAATAATCATGATTCTGGGACTTAATATTTATTTCTTCTACATGTTCATGATTGCCTTACATTTTGATATCTCATATAGGGAGTCTCTCATATAGAGCATGTAAGATCACAAAAGACATGAAATTTTGCAATTCTAAAATCTTTTTTTCCATATGCTTTTCCATCTCTTTCCTATTTTCATCCATATTATTTTCCATATGATTTCCCATATCTTTCCTATTTTCATCCATTTTAGTTTCCACCTCCTCCATTTTTTTTCCATCTTTCTAATCTGGTTAAAAATTTCTTCTCTTTCTTCTTGAGTCGTGGTTGAGCTCTCTCGAGGTTTAGTTGGTGAAGTAAATTTTGGAGGAGGATTTGGAGCCATGTGAGAAAACAATAATTCTCCTATTATTATTATTCACAAATTTACTTCCTCTTTTTCACAATTTTTGCTTCACTAAAAATAGATCTTCCAACAAAAAGTTTTGCGAATTGTAAGTTATGTACCTTTCAAACCCTTAATTAGGAGTATGACATGATACATGACCTTTGTCCTGATATATCTTTGAACTTTGAATCCTTCTAAGTATGGAATTTTGTCTTATAGTAATTTGATATGACTTCTTAAACTCCTGAAAATTTCACAGTATGAACCTTCACTAATAAAAAGTTACAGAAAAAATACCAAAATAACTTCATTTATTAATATCTCTTGTATTTTAAAGTATTAATGTTATAATAATCTAATTTTAGGGTTGTGGCCTAGCCAAATATAAAATTGATGTATGAGATCCTTTTGATTTGATACAAGGGACCCCCTTTGTGCAACAATTTAACTGCTCAGTCTATAGATGAGTACATATCCTATCCCCCTTCATATTTGAATATACAACCTTTAAAGAGGAAACACATATTCTTATAAGTTACAATGTATGTGCTTTATTTTACTAAGTTGATTATAAGTTATCCACTCTTGAAATGGTTCAACCTCGAAACATAGGTAAAGATGGATGTTGAAGGAAAATTTCTTCATTCCCCAAGTAGCTTCACCTTTAGTAAATTTTGTTTCGCGAAAAGATATTCATTAATGTTTTTGGAATGCAAGGACTTAACTCTTACTTCCAAAATTATTTTTGGGTCAAACACTAGCCTTCCTTCTTCATCTAAATATAGATAGGATTTTGGATTGTCATCATTCAACCCACCTTATTCTTTAAACATGATGCATGGAAGATATCATATAACTTATGGAATGTCAATCCCATAATCTATTGGACCTACTTGTTAAGGACCATACAATTTTGGAGTCAACTTATGGGTCCAAAAGACCATACAATTTTGGATTTAACTTAAGAAGCCAAAATTTTGGAATTAACTTGTGGTTCCAAAGAACCATAAAATTTTGGAGTCAACTTATG
>ML853282.1:29710-40802 GCA_009831015.1 Picea engelmannii | reverse complement strand
CTTTGCATGTTGAAACCCCGATCCCCGAAACTCCGATGAAGCCTTCAAGCTGCCATGCGTCCACACGAATAGACGGTCCAGATCTCATTCATTCAATGGCTGAGATTGAATCGGGATTTCGCATATCGCGAAATCAGGATTTTAGTTGCATTGTTTTCTTTGCATGTTGAAACCCCGATCCCCGAAACTCCGATGGCTTATCGCCCTCGCTTCTTTTGTAGATCTGACGACTGTCGGGTATCTGCTTCCAATCTGATGGCGCAGATCACTTCTTCTCCACGCCAACAACTGCACTTAACATCTGCGCATTTTCTCCCGATCCAGCAGCTGTCGGGATTTCCGAGTGAGATCCGACGGCTCTCGGTCTCTTTCCTGTACTCCTTGCCCGTATAAGAGCGCTATGCCTCCTGAGCTTATTCTCCTCGAATCCTTAAAGGGTTTTATCCTTCTTATCTCCGTTGTTGCCATCAATGACAACAACCATCTATACATTCGTTGCTTGTTCAATATTTGCCAACAGAATGCCTCTAAGTCAATCATGAAGAACCATCTTCCGGTTCTTATTAGAGCTCTCATAAAGCTTACATAGAGATGCCCACATCTCAAATGCATAAGCTTTCCTAGTCAAGTCGGGAATTATATGATCCCGCATTGCATCACGTATCGTCCTCTTTGCCTTGTTGTTCTTCTTCCTAAACTCTATGAACAAGACAGGAGCAGTAGCAACGGGAACATGAACAACTGCCTGAACTATATCCCATAGTTAGAGGTCCTCCAATTCAATGACAATCCTAGCCTTCCAAGGTGACCAGTTGCTAGATCCATCTAGCCTATCCTCCACACACATCTGAGATGATGACACCACTACTGACTGCACTCAAACTGATTCTCCAACTGCAAAAGAACGCTAGCTTACTCCTATCAACACAGGTGTGAAAAGAGGCAAACAAACACCGACCTCACTCCTAGCAATATAGGTGTGAAAAAAGGTTGTGAAAAATCAGCCTCACTCCTACCACGTAGGTGTGAAAAGAGAATGACGAAAATGTCCACAAACTGCTCTGCAACCCTCCACAAAAATATGCCAACTAACTTCCACTAAACTCAATCAATGGTTGTTCACAAAATATGCCCAAAAGGTGTTTAAAACAATCCACTCGTATGTTGTCCAAAACTTTGCAAAAATAGCCACCAAGCTCTGATACCATGAAGATTTTCCAGGTCCTATCAAGCTGCCAACTAGGGTTGTCTTTGACCTCAAATTGGCTCTAAGTTTCAATTGTCTAACAATGGTTTGCTTATGTTTTAGTACATCAAATTGTTCAGTAACTTCTTCGCTAATTTGTTACGGTTACATAGGCCATTTAGGTGCTCTAGCATGTAGTTTTTGTCACCAAGAGGTTAGCACATGCATACCAAAATATATGTAACACACTTAGAGATCTTTACTGCTGAAAATACTATAGTTCTAAACTCTAACATACATGAAAATGAACAAAAGTATTTTTGGTCAACATGACGTTGGATAAAACCCCCCAGGGGAAAACCAATTTGGAATATGAGTGTATATATGGGGAGAATAGAAGGTGGAATAAAACAAGTACAATATATAGAAGAACCTGATACAATAACAGCTTGATCCAAGCTGCAATACAAGCCCAACTAAAGCAAGTGTGCCCTAGGATGGTGCGTCTTCCATAAATGTTGTCAAGACCACTAAACTGGAGCTCTCTGCCAACTAGAAGCTCTGATGGAGAAACCCTCCCACAATAGTCTGATACTGAGATGTAGCCTCCCTCTGAAACATACCTCACTGCAATTTGATCTCTGAAAGTCCTCCCTGCTGATGATGCACCCTCCTCCAAGCAAGAACCTCTCTACTAATTAAATGAGGACCTAAGCTTAAATCTACTCTTGCTTGCAATAATTCCCCTTTCAAACCCAAATAAGAGATAGAAATTAGAACTTCATTCGAGACAAGAAACCCTAAAATACAAGAACTTGGACCAACAATGAACTAATATCGACTTATCTACTTTGAAGAAGAGATACTAAAGGTTGCATTTCCTTCTAGTTACTCCATGATCAGGACCCCATCCAAGGGAGACTAGGTTGAACAAAACCCCTTTGAGAATCCTGTTATCCCCATTTTGTGGGATAACTAAGGAGATCATGTCTCGAGGCCCTTAGGTTGTAGATATGGAGTGCCAAGAGATTACATGACCAACATTATCCACTTACACATACATAGGCCTGCTCCATCACCACTTTTGATCCATTGTCAGGGCATCCACCACATTGTCTAGCTTCTGGAAGGTAGAAGGGTCTTTCTCCATGCAGTACAAGTCATGTATTGTGGCAGGTAATCACCCTAATATTTAAGGCATTTGAACATGTTGTATTTGAGCTACTTTTGATTATAGAGCACTTGTTTGGACATTATGCCTTTGACCTTGTTTAACCTTGGTGAATGTCATAGATTTCCTAGTGGGTGGCCAACCTTTGAGAAAGGTTTGTGACTAGGGGTCCCTTGAGGGGTTATCGTACCATTCATGACCATAATTACAACTTTCTTCTCATTTCACTCCCATCATATTGTCCTCTTCTAGGTATTTTGACTTTCGTGACCCTGCCTCATTCCATGGGAAGAAGGGGTTGAAGGCCCAGAGGGATTGATGTTGGTTAAAAAGATAAAATCCTATATATAGACCTTCTAGATGCTTCACCCAAAGATCCCCCAAGAAAGCAATGAAATGCTTCCCTGTAAGAAAAGGGGGACCTACGAGAACACATAATTATGAATGCTTAAGGTGTTAGTTGGAGGATATGAGGTCTATCACGAGCCGACCTATCATGATCTTGGGTATCTAGTGGTATGACATTACCATCATCTGGTCACTAAGCCAGGGTAGTGGCTCTCAGTTACATAGCTGAGAGAAAGGGGGTCTCATCACGAGCCAACCTTCTCATTTCCACAAGATATTTGTGAGTGACACTGTCATTATTTGGACACCATGTCAAGACACTGGCCTTCAACTTGTTCTTTAAAAAATGAAAGAAACAATGAATGGAAGGAAGATGGGCTTGGAAAAAATGCATTGCAAACGAAGGTGCCACACACTCTCTACAAAGGCACCCATGAATGAGATAATACGAGCCCTTGTATGTCATGAAACTCAATGACCTATGAACTCTAAACCCCGTCCACCTCATCATCCATTACATAATCTTGAGAGGCCATCCTTGGGAGAATCCATTACATGAAATGTCAAATCGTGTTGGAGTTGACATTTCAGGATTTTGGGAAATAGAGAGTCAGGATTTCGGAGGTCATGGAGCAGAGTTGCATGACATCGCAACTCGCGAACTCACAAAAGCCGAATAGCCGAAATTGATATCGAGATTTGGAAATTTGGGGTTCGTGTTGACATCAAATTTCAGGATCGAGAGTCTTAAAGTCCCGGTACGCGAAAATCGCGCTGACCGTTGGATCAAGCGGGGAATCACAACCGTTGATTTCTTTCGGTGACCGAATATTGAATTTTCGGTAATTTGGGTTTCGGGGGTCTGAGGGATAAGACACTTGACTATAGGATTCGTGAAATTGCAAATTCCGATCTCTTGAAGTGTGAAGGGAGAATCCCACAAGGTTTTGTTGTGGGTGTAGATTTCCCGAAAGGGAAATAGAAGAGTGATTGACGAGATATCTTCGGGCCAAGGGAGAAAAATGATCCTGTGTACGTGGACTTCTGACCTGCGGGTTAGGAGGGATGCGTCATCTTATGGTATCAGAGCCTGATTCTTGTTTGTATATTTCAAACAGGAGAGGCCAGAAGGAATTTTAGCCATGCCACCAAGGAGAAGGGACAGACAAACACCCAATCCACAAGAGGAAAGGGAAATGCCAGAAGAAAGGGGTAGGCAGGTGAAAAACCCAGCCATGGAAAGAGAGATGCATGACATACGCGCCAGACTTGTGGACGTGGAGATAAAACAGAGGCGTAGAGCTGATGTTGAAGATATCAGTGAGTCTGAAAATGAAGATGAAGCTAGACATGGAGAAGAAGAAGTCACAGCAGAAGATGTAGCAAATGAACGCTTGCTTAGAGCTGTTGCAAGAATGAGTGCAAGAGCCAAAATGGACATTCCAGTTTATGAGGGAAATCTGGATGTAGAGGAGCTTCTAGATTGGATTAGAGCTCTAGACACATACTTTGACTATGAAGATGTCGAAGAGGACAAGAAGGTCAAACATGTCATCACGAGACTTAAAGGACATGCAACATTGTGGTGGGATGAGCTACAAGATGACAGAAACCGCTAAGGCAAGAAGAAGATCAAGAGTTGGGATAGGATGATCGAAAAGATGAAGGCGAAATTCATCCCCAGAGATTATCAAATTACTCTGTTTCGAAGGATGCAGAACTTGAGACAGAAGATGATGACAGTGAAGGAGTACACTGAAGAGTTCTACAGGCTGAACATCAGAGCAGGTCATTGTGAAAGTAATGATGAAAAGGTTGCCGGGTATATGAATGGTCTGAGATACAAAATTCAGGATGAGATGAGCATGGTGACCATTCGAATGGTGGAAGATGCTTATTAGATGGCTCTAAAGGTAGAAGAGAAGCTGAGCCAAAAACAAGGTCAAAGAGGCCGAGGTAGAAGTCAAGCCAGGGGAAAATCAGTTGTCCAAGATAGAAATCAGAAGCCTAAAGAAGAATGGAAGAAACCTCAACCTCAAATTGAGAGAGGTGGAATCTCACAACGAGGGAAATACGCTGGACAGAGAGGGAAGTATGCTGATCAGAGAGGAGAGTATGTTGATCACAATATTTTTCCTCGTACCAGAGATAGAGGAAGAGGAAGAGGTGGAGTAATAAAGTGCTTCACATGCGGAAAGGCTGGACACAAATATTATGAATGTCCAGACAAGAAGAAAGAGGAAGGAGAGACTCACATTGCCGAAGAACAAAGGCAGAATATTAAGGCAGAGGATGCTGAAGGTGGAAGATCGTTGATGATGCGAAAATCTCTTTTGACACCAGAGAAGGAGGTGGAGAGTTCAGTCCAAAGAAACAAACTTTTTCGGACTGCATGCAAAACCAAAGACAGGGTATGCAAAGTCATTGTGGATAGTGGTAGCATGGATAATCTTGTTTCAACAGAGATGGTAGAGAAGCTGGAGCTGGAAACAACTGAACATCCAAGCCCATACAGAGTTTCATGGTTGCAAAAAGGACATCAGGTAAATGTCACTAAACAATGTTTAGTTGAATTTAAAATAGGAGGATATAAAGATGAAATACTCTGTGATGTTATTCCTATGGATGTTTTTCATCTATTGCTGGGTAGACCATGGCAGTATGACAAGAATCTGATTCATGACGGGAGAATGAACACATACACCCTGGAGAAGAATGGGATAACTCACATGTTGCTTCCAATCAAAGATAAAGAGGTGAAACCTGAAGTAAGCAACACTGTACTTCTCATGAGTGGGAAGGAACTTATTACATAGGTTAAGAAGAAGGAGGAACCGCAATTCATTGTGGTCAGGAAGCCAAAGATTGTTTTAACCAACACAAGGGTAAATGATTTACCAGAAGAGGTTCAAGAACTACTGGAAGAGTTCACTGACATAGTAGTGGACGAACTACCTCGTTCGTTGCCACCGATCAGAAGTGTGAGTCATCACATTGATCTCATACCAGGAGCTAGTTTGCCAAACAAAGCCGCGTACAGATTGACACCGCAGGAGAATGAGGAGGTCAAAAGACAAGTCCAAGATTTGATGGACAAAGGATTGGTCAGAGAAAGCTTGAGTCCATGTGTTGTTCCGACAGTACTTAGTCCGAAGAAAGACAAAGGCTGGAGGATGTGTACTGACTCGAGGGCGATCAACAAAATAACCATCAGGTACAGATTTCCATTGCCAAGAATGGATGATTTGATGGATTGCTTGAGTGGGGCCAAATTTTTTTCCAAGATTGACTTGAAGAGTCGTTATCATCAGATTCACATGAGAGAAGGAGATGAATGGAAGACAACATTCAAAACCAACGAAGGGTTGTATGAATGGATTGTTATGCCATTTGGCTTAACAAATGTGCCAAGCACTTTTATGAGGTTGATGAATGAAGTCCTGAAGGATTTCATAGGGAAATTTGTTATCGTATATCTTGATATATTGATTTTCAGCAAAACATAAGCTGAACATCTAAAACATTTGGCTATAGTGATGAAGAGGTTACAACAGGAGAAGTTGTTGATAAACATGAAGAAATCCTCGTTCATGAAGACAGAGCTCATTTATTTGGGGTTTTTTATTTCTGCAAATATGTTGAGGATGGATCCAGATAAGGTGGAGGTAATCAAGAATTGGCCATCACCAAAAAATATCTTTGAAGTTCGAAGTTTTCACGGATTGGCTAGTTTCTACTGAAAATTCATTAAGAATTTCAGTGGAATTAGTGCGCCAATGATGGACACAGTGAAGAAGAGACATAAGTCTTTTCATTGGACATAAGAAGCCGAAAAGAGTTTTAATTTGTTGAAGGGGAAGATCACGGAACAACCAATTTTGGTGTTGCCTGATTTCCAGAAGGCATTTCAAGTTAAATGTGATGCAAGTGGATTTGCAATAGGGGCAGTCTTGAGTCAAGAAGACATGTTGATAGCATACTTCAGCGAGAAGTTGAATGAAGCAAAAGTGAAATACTCCACGTATGACAAGGAGTTCTATGCTATTATTCAGGCGTTGAAGAAATGGAGACATTACTTAATTCCCAAAGAGTTTGTCTTATATAGTGACAATCATGCATTGCAATTTGTGACTCAACAGGAAAAATTGAATCAAAGACATGTTAAATGGGTTGAATATATGCAAAATTTCACTTTTGTGATTAAACATATTTATGGTACTGCTAACAAAGTTGTTGATGCTTTGAGCAGGAAGTGTTTTCTATTGCAAGAGTTAAAAGTCAAAACATTGGGTTTTGATGATCTCGGGAACATGTACAGAGATGATCCAGATTTTAAGGAGGTGTATGAAGCAGCTGAGAATCCAATTCTCAGGGATAGAAGCCAATGGGTAGAATACATGATCCAGGAAGGATTATTGTTTAAAGGTAATCAACTTTGTATTCCAAAATTCTCCATGAGGGAAAATTTGCTGAAGGAGAAACATAGTGGAGGATTGGCTGGGCATTTCGGTCATGAAAATACGTTTGTAAAGTTGAATGAATCATATTTGGCCAGGAATGCGAGCAGAAGTTAAAATATTTGTGGAAAGATGTAGGATTTGTCAGCATTCGAAAGGAAAGAGGCAGAATGTAGGATTTTATCAACCATTGCCCATACCTGAGAGGCCGTGGGATGCAGTCAGCATGGAATTCATATTGGGGTTGCCAAGAACACAAAGAGGGTTTTACTGAATCTTTGTGGTGGTGGATATATTTTCCAAGATGGCACACTTCATTCCATGTCAGAAAACTAGTGACGCAACTCACATTGCGAACCTGTTTTTCAAAGAAGTCATTCGACTTCATGGCTTACCGAGGAGCATAGTTTCAGATCGAGACACTAAGTTCGTAGGACACTTCTGGAGAAACTTATGGAAGAAGCTGGGAACAAACTTGTCGTTTAGTTAAGCTTATCATCCTTAGACGGATGGACAAACAGAAGCAGTGAACAGGAGTCTGGGAGACTTGCTGAGAAGCTTGGTGACAGAACACCACAGCCAGTGGGACAACATATTACCATAGGTGGAGTTTTCTTATAACGACTCAGTTAACAGAAGCACAGGGCAGAGTCCATTTAAGATTGTCTATGGCATACAGTCAAGAGGAATTTATGAGTTGAGGGATTCAGAACAGACTACGACTAGGAGCGCAAGTGCAGAAGATTTCGCAAAGGCGATGAAGGAACTTCACAGCCAGGTGAAGGAACGATTGCAAAGTTCGAACCAGGAATATAAGCGGAGAGAAGATCAGCACAGAAGACAACTTCAGTTCAAAGTTGGTGATTTGATTCTCTCACATTTGAGAAAGAAAAGGTTCCCGAGAGGAACATATAATA
Source organism: Picea engelmannii (assembly GCA_009831015.1). Lineage (NCBI taxonomy): Eukaryota > Viridiplantae > Streptophyta > Pinopsida > Pinales > Pinaceae > Picea > Picea engelmannii. The sequence continues at coordinate 32,723 of ML853282.1, read as the reverse complement.
AATTGAAAATGAAGAAAATCGGACCATGCAAGGTCTTGAAGAAATTTGGGGCGAATGATTACGAGATTGAATTACCCGATGGGATCGAAATTTCTATGATATTCAATGTATTGGATTTGTACCCTTATAAAGTTGAGGAAGCAGGGACAGGACATGAACATCCAGAGATTCAGTGGACAAAACATATGCTAGTTGCAAAAAAGTCGCAGATGGAGCGCATACTAGATAAAAGGGTTAGCAAGAGGACCAGAAGAAAAGAATACTTTGAGTATTTGGTCAAATGGAAGGGCCATCCAGTTGAAGATGCCAGTTGGGAGAATGAAGTAGAGATCCTGAAGCCTGGACAGACCATGCGCGAGCTCATGGACAAGAGCCCATGAAAATTTTCAAGCGAGGGAGTATGATGCAGGAGCATCTGAAGAAAGCCAGCGTGGAGATAAAAGACAACTGGAAAAGCACCCAACACAAATTTTGAAAATGTTATGAAATGTCAATGAGATCATTAAATGGAGGGGACACTTGTATAATGAAAATGGCCCTTGAGCGATCCGCTCTCATCCTTAGTAGGTAGAAGGCATTTATATTAGTTAATGCAAGTAGATGGAATTTAATGCTTAGATTAGACAGTTTAGAGCGCAAGAGGGAAATAGGATATAGACACCCTCATTGTGTATTGTAACATTATTAATATTATTGAGAGCATAGAGTATAGAAGAGAAGAAGCAGAGAGCTATGTAGATGAATTCCATGTACAAAAGTTCTGGATTAATACAAAAAGGCTTTGATTCAGACTCATGGTGTTCAAATATTCTCTGTGTATGCATTATTGAATGTTATGCTCATGAATGCTTTACTCTTTCTGTCATGCAATTGCTTTTATGCTATGTATGAATGATTTCTTGTTGAATGTTTGAAATCTGAGAGGAAGAGTAAGGAATGAGTTTCAATTGTTTCTCTGTCTGAGTGAGTAAAATTCCTGCAAGGACTGCAACGGAGTTTGTCCGCAAGGATTGCGTTGACAGAAGTCAGAGTTCATCTCTGAAAGCTCAGGAGAGATAAAAATTGTTCTCATTTTCATAGAAGTGCAAGTTGAGAATAGGAGCCATGCAAGGTGTGCATAGGCTGAGTAGAGTTTAAGGTTTTGTAACCTGAGTGAATTGTTGAGAGACTACTGCTGCAGGGAGTGCGCAGAGTCGAAGGACTTCAATTCCTTGGAGTAATTGAGAAATTTTCCACAAGGAGTGCATGCAGGAGTCTTCTTTAAGACTTGGAGTTGAAAAAAAGCTTAGGAAGGATAAAGCCTTCAAAATTTTCGAAGAACAACACAAGAAGTTTGTGCATTGGATCATTGAGAAGGCATCACAAGTTTGTGTCGCAGGCAGTTAAGCACCATGGAAAAACACTTTGGTGAAAAGCTGCAGAAGTCCTTGAGAAGGGAGAGAAGTGGACGGTCAAAATTCTCCATGGAGAATTCGCGAAGTCCCACGAGCCATCAGATCTCACAGAGTAGCAGGGGAGTTACAGTGAGTTTTTTCAAAGGGTTCAAGCTCAGGAGAGGTAGAGCCATAGATCCAAGCCAAGAGGGGCCATTGGATTTACCCGGGGATTTTCATTTCAGGGTTTTAGGAGTTGGAGGACCGAAATATTTGCATTAAAACTCGTGAAGTCGCGAAGGGTCGAAAGGACTGTGTGGGGTCATAGAAGCTAGCAAGGTGGACAGGTGGCGCACTGTCAACGTGGAAGTCAATTACGTTGACCATTCGGGGTTTCGTGATTTGAAGTCCCGAAGGCCTTGCATCAGGACACATGAAGTTGCGAAGTGCGAGGTCCCAAAAAGGCAGAAAAGTCTAGTTGTGGGCCAGCACCGGGAATCGTGTCGGAGTTGACATTTCAAGATTTCGAGAAATAGAGAGTTGGGATTTTGGAGGTCGTGGAGCAGAGTTGCATGACATCGCAAATTGCGAACTCACGAAAGATGAATAGCCGAAATTGATATCGGGATTTGGGAATTCGAGGTTCGTGTTGACATCAGTTTTCGGGATCAAGAGTCTTAAAGTCCTGATACGCGAAAATTGCACTGACCGTTGGATCAAGCGGGGAATCACAGCCGTTGATTTCTTTCGGTGACCAAATATTGGAGTTTCAGTAATTCAGGTTTCGAGGGTCTGAGGGATAAGACACTTGACTACAGGATTCACGAAATCGCGAAGTCCGATCTCTCGAAGTGTGAAGGGAGAATCCCACGAGGTTTTGCTGTGGGTGCAGATTTCCCGAAAGGGAAATAGAAGAGCGATTAACCAGAGCTCTTCAGGCCAAGGGAGAAAAACGATCTTGTGTACATGGACTTCTGACCTGCGGGTTAGGAGGGCTGCGTCAATTATGATATTGTGTATTCTCAAGTGATGGAATCATGTCACCCTAGGATTAAATATATCCTTCTATTGATTTTGAAAAGTTTTGGAGATACCCAAATGACTTCGACATAAGATTGTTCGAGAACTCTCCAAAATTTAGAGGCTCACCCGCTACTCACATTATAGAGTTCTTGAAGTACATGCATGAGATAAGAGTAGGATACGAGGATATAATAGTAAAATTGTTTATACTTTCCTTGCCACTTGAAATACAAGACCAGATCAAGAGTTGTTGCAAACCAAAGGGTATATCCTCTTTCACAAATCTCATTAGCAGGTTTCTTGAGTTCTCAAGACCAAAATTCCAAACATATGAATACATTCTTCGAAATATTTTTGCAATATCTTAAAAGGAAGGTTTCTTCTCAGACAGTTTTGTAAGAGAACTTAGGGAAGTGCACCATACGCAAGAGGAAGAATCTGTTGAAAATGAAGAGTTTATTAATGAAGAATTTTCATATATTGACCATGCCTTGTATAAGAGCCTTGAAGATCATGTATCTCCAAGGGAAGAACCTAATGAATAAGTTCATGAAGAGGGGCACCATTCCCTTGAAGAGGAGCAATAATTTCCTCATGATTATGTTGAAGACAATGAT
>ML853281.1:38449-54454 GCA_009831015.1 Picea engelmannii | reverse complement strand
TGATTTTTTGGATTAATTTTTACTTTCAATTTTTTTAAATATATTTATTAAACATTCCATTCATTTTGATAAAGTTAAATTATTAGAAATAAATCTAACGAAATAATTATTCCTCCAATTTTACATAATGATAGCATCATATTGTCCCTGAGGTGTAGGAAAGTCAGTGACAGAGTGTGTTGTTAAGGCACTCTGTGATGTTAAAGTCACCGGTTCAAAACCTACGGGGACCAAAAATCTAGCCATGTTAAAGGTTGGTGTGGCTCAGGCCGGGTGTGATCCCTGGGTGATTTTGATCTAGGTGGATATTGGTGGCCACCCACCTTTTCCATCTGGCTCAAAACAGCTTTCTGGCAATTTTAGTAATTTACTATTTTTAGCAGTTTTTCAGGTCTTGAACTTCTGGAGAAGTTTTGAAGCCCTAAACGACGTTTTTTTGGGTATATTCAGATCAGAAAATTTCATCATGAAATTTTTATCAACAATTGTAGTCCTTAGATAGATATTTCCAATGGGCTATCATATGCCTAAAATGAAGATCGAATGCAAATGTTACGACCCCGAGAAGTTGATGTATTGACTTACCCAAATGGGGCCCACGTGACTTTTGGCACTTCATCTCCTAGGGTTAGGTTTTTGGATGTATAGGGTTTTTGACACTCCTGTTTATTGTAAAAAGGCCTTCAGAGCCTCATTGTAATCATCTTCTTGTGAATGAGCGCAACTGTCACATCTCTTCTCAAAGATAAGCCGCCACCATTCCAACAAGCTTGTTTTTTGCTGCATTTTATAGTTTCAACTTATTTCCTTGTTGAATAGAAAATCAGTTTTATTGTATCTCTATTATTCTATGTTAAGCATCTGTTAATAATCTGTAGTCATTTTGTTATGCTCATAAAATCTGGATCAATGGTATCAGAGCGGTCTGCTCCTTTTCATCTTAATGCATGTCCCCAACGAGGTCAGAGTACAAAGAATTGGGTCTCGAGCTTGTTTCTCTTGAGGACCAAATCTCTCGCACGCCCAAGCGACCTCTCATGGAAGGAGAAAATAAAGATGACGGGACGAGAGATCCTTTCAAAAATTTGCTTGAGGAAGCCCTCACGCAATAGAGGAACGAGATGATGGATAGTTTCGTGCAAATCCTTTGGCGACTACCAACAGGCAACGCATCTTCTTCAAGCGAAGGCACCACCCCCTTCAAGGTACAAATAAACTTCGATATTCATATATTTGAAGGTCAGATATACACAAATGGTGTAGAAAAGTGGTTGAATCTACTAGAAGAGTATTTTTCTGTCCATAACTTTTCGAATAGAGAAAAGATTACTTTTGTGCTCCTCAAAGTCGTTCCTTGTGTCAAAGATTGGTGGGAAACTTTCTGTGAGAAAAAGGAAACAGAGGAACCCTCATTATTTACAGTCACGACCACCTAGGAATCATTCAAGGATGCTATTAAGAAACAATACTACCCTATTGGAAGTTATGACGACTTGTATACCAAATGGACCACACTGCAGCAAGAAAGAGACCAACAGTGCCAGAGATCACAAATATATTTCATACCTTGCGCACCAAGATGGGTATCAAAGATTTAAAGAGACATCTAGTGCTCAAGTATTGTGGTGCTCTACATAGATACATCCAGACCGAAATGTAATTTCTGGACATATCATCCTTGGGCGAGGCCTATCGATATGTCGTCAAAATCGAGAAGAAGCTCAAACAAAAGACGCAGCAATTTGGGCTCGGAAACCCCTCACAATAAAAGCCAAGAAAGGGCGGCCCCAACCCATAGAACAAAGGACAGAGCAAATATGGACAGTATAAGGACAACCAGTCCAAGCCGCAAGCAAAGAAGGACACCGGAAAGACAAAGAAAGATATCGGGAAGTGGTGCGACTTCCATAAGATCCCTTGGCATAACACTATTGATTGCCGCTAAAATCAGTCGTTGGTGGCCAAAGTGAAAGCCTCTGAATCAAATGCGGGTTCTAACTCTGAGTCAGAACCAAAAAGGGGAAGATGGATCATTGATGCAGAACCCAGTGCCACTGTTGCTACCACCAATATCCATCCTGATAAACCAGATGAGCAAGAAGAAGGAGAGCGCCACTTCCATTCACAGATGTGGGTAAAAGGCACCTCGCTGCACTTCATCGTTGATAGCAGTAGCCAGAAGAACCTCATATCAGCAGAGGTTTCCAAGTGGTTGGCCCTGCCGACAATGCCACACCCACAACCCTACACCATTGGATGGGTCCGCCAAGGAAGCGATCTTAGCATCAGCCAACAGTGTTGACTGTCGTATGGCATCAATCCCTTCAAAGACGAGGTATTGTGTGATGTTTCTCCTCTTGAAGTTTGTAATGTTCTTTTGGGCCAACCTTATTTATGGAAACTTCATGTTGTATATGAGTTTAGGCCTCATAGTGTTATTAGTACTTTGAACAAGAAATTGTATAGGATACCCGAGGCAGTCCCACCTAGTGTTATTTCCTTGATCTCTGCCAAGCAATGTAGGAAGTTCATCTCTCAGACAGGGAAGTTTGTCTTCTTTGTGATTCTCTCTCAGAATGAGTGAAAGATCACAGCCACATCCAGGGTCTCTACGGCTGACATCTCCACACAGCAAAAGAAAGTAGATAAGGTCGTCAAAGAATACTCGGATATCTTCTCCTCACCTACCAGGGTACCTTTGCACTGTCAAGTCAAGCACCCCATCGATCTGACCCCAGGTGCACCGCTACCCTATGGGCCAGTCTATCATCGCTCTATGTTAGAGAATGAGGAGATCAAGTGACAGATCCAAGAACTGCTTCACAAGGGGCACATCTGTCCCATCTCATCACCTTGAGGGAGCCCAATCGTGCTGGTACAGAAGAAAGATGGAACCTGGTGAATCTGCATTGATTATCAGGCACTGAATAAAATCACAGTCAAAAACCAATACCCAATTCTGTGAATCGACGACCTCCTTGATCAACTCACAGGGGAAAAATACTTCAGTAAGATTGATTTGAATTCTGGCTACCACCAGATCCCGATAGAACATACAGATGTATGGAAGACCGCCTTCAAGTCAAAGGAAGGCCTTTTTGAATGGTTGTTCATGCCCTTTGGTTTAACAAATGCTCCATCCACTTTCATGAGGATGATGGAAGATATCCTATAACCATTCAAAAATAATTTTGTAGGGGTGTATCTGGATGACATTCTCATTTATAGCAAGTCTTGGGTAGAACACTTGCATCATATTCAGCAGGTTCTGCACACCCTGCGGCAGCACAAGCTATACGCCAACTTGGAAAAATGATTCTTAGTCATGGACAGGGTCCATTACCTAGGCTACATCATTGATCTGCATGTCGTACATGTGGATCCATCCAATATCCAAGTCATCTGTGACTGGCCAGCCCCAACCACCCACACTGAGCTTCAAAGCTTCTTGGACCTTTCCAATTTCTACCTCAGGTTCATGTTGGGATTCTCCCATAATACTGGTGCACATGGCCATATTCAAGGTTTGAAAAGATTGAGAAGTGGTTGGAGTCCAAGTGAAAGAGTTATTTTTTAGGAGAATAGTGAGAGGTGCTACAATCTCTCCATAATTCTTAACAAACTTGCGATAATAACCTGTTAAGCCCAGAAATCCCTGCAAGATTTTGAGAGTCTTTGGGTGAGGCCAGTCTTGCATAGCTTCAATCCTTTTAGGATCCACCATGACGTTGTCCTTGCGAACTAGACGACCCAAGTACTCTACTTCTGAGGTGCCAAAAGAAAATTTAGATTGTTTTAGGAAAATTTGGTGCTTAGAGAGTAGATGGAGAACTCGATCCACATGAGCAAGATGGTCTGTCCAGGTTTTTCTATAGATGAGGATATTATCAAAGAAAACTAAGACAAAATGACGGAGAAAAGGATGGAAGACATGATTCATGAGGCTTTGGAAGGTGGAGGGGGCATTACACAAGCCAAAGGGCATGACCAAAAACTCATAGTGGCCCTCATGAGTTCTAAAGGCAGTCTTGGGAATGTCTGTCTCTTTCATACGTATCTGGTGGTAGCCCGAACGAAGATCAAGTTTAGTAAATAATTGGGCACCACTCAATTCATCCAAGAGGTCATCAATGACAGGAATGGGAAATTTGTCTTTAATGGTAAGTTTGTTGAGGGCACGGAAGTCAAGAAACATTCTCCAAGAACCTTCTTTCTTCAGGACCATGACCACAGGAGAAGAGTAGGGGCTCATACTAGGGCAGATAGCACCTGCATTAAGGAGTTCCTGGACCATTTTCTCAACTTCATTTTTTTGGGAAAAGGGGTGACGATACAGACAGATATTGGGAGGAAGGCTTATGGGAACAAGGGGAATGGAATGATCATGAACACCACGGGAAGGAGGGAGTCCCTGGGGAGTGGAAAAGAGCACTTGATGTTTAAAAAGGATGGCTTGGAGGTCTTGTGGCACCGAGGGTGTCTATGTTGCTTGTATGGCATGGAGTTGGGCAATAACACCAGAATGACCTTTTTTTAGCAGCTTTTCCATGCGATGGGAACTAATGATCTCATGTGAGACGACGATGATGCCTTGGAACTTATATTGGTGGACCTCTTGGTCTAATTGCATGGTTAATTCCTTAAAATCCATGAGAATGGGACCTAAAGTCCTTAGCCAGTCTGCACCCAACACAATGTCAAAACCTCCCATGTCGATAGAAAACATAAGAGATTTCAGGTGGTAGTCACCAATTTGGAGACAGACATTTTCACAATGCCCTCCACATTTCATGGAGCCACCATTGGCAATCATGATTTCAAAATTATTAACAGCATGGATGTAGCAATGAGTTTATTGGGCAATGCAGCGATGAATAAAATTATGGGTGCTTCCACTATCAACCAAAATGATGACCTTCCGATGCTTGATGTAAATGATTATCTTGAGGGTTTGGGGAGCGGAGAAGCCAATGAGAGAATTGAGGGAAATGACCGGTTCTACTTCAGGAGGGTCTGAGGGAGGGGTTATGTCAGTGGTTTCAGGTGACTCAGACACAAGGGGAGCTTTAACATCCTCTTCTAAAATATCCTCGGAGATGGCCATAAAAATCTTTTGTTCCTTACACTTGTGGCCCGAGAAATATTTTTCATCACAATTATAACAAAGGCCTTTGAGTTGGCGTTCAACCATTTTAGCCCTGGTCAATTTTTAGATCTTTAGTGGAGTGGAGGGAGTAGTGGGATTTACTAGTTTAGTGCGAGGGATAAAGGAGGGTTTCTGGTTTTGAGAAGAGACAACTTGTTGTGCTTCTTTATCTATTTTAGTATCCTCCACCCAACTCTGAGGCCGAGCCATGAGGACATGGACCCGAATCTCATCCTTGAGGCCACTAATAAAACACTCTCGGAAAAAGACATCAGACATGTCCTCTGTCTGAAAATCCAGGCGCTCAAAGGCAGCTATAAAGTCTTCCACTATTCCTGACTGTTTCAACTTTGTCAAACTACCCAAATGGTTGGTGTCAGTGTCAAAGCATTCATAAATCTCTGTCACAAAGTGTGTCTAAGAAATATACCCTTGACGGGATTTTTTTCTCCATTTCCACCATTGTCAATGTTCTTGATCTAGATGGAGAACACCATATCAGAGTTTGGCCAAGTCATATCTAATGCCATATAAAGAGAAATAATGTTCCATTTGGGTTACCCAACCAGTGGGGTTTGAGCCATCAAATTTGGTCACATCCACCCGCGGAAGGCGTAGGTCACGTTGAAAGTGATGGTGCTAAAAGTTATGGGAATGAGAGGAATGTTCAGCTTCAGTATGTGGAGGTGAGTCAGAGGAAGGGTTATCTATAGGGATATGCAGCTTGGTACAGAGTGTCGAAAAGACAAATTCAAGCTGGTTGGTCAGGTCTTGTTTGATTTCCTCCTTTGAGGACTGCATGGTTGTATTGATGGCGGAAACATTGGCACTGAGTTGTTTCACTTCTTGTTGGGTCTCAGTGAGACTAGATTACAAGGTATTGAAGCGAGCTTCCAAGTCTTGGCTATGGGTATGGGCCATGAGGATGAGGGAACCGAAAAGGGGTGGGTGGGGTCAAGAAATTTTCCAAAAAATGATATGTATGAATGTGATAAGGCCGAAGAGATGAATCCAATGGAATAGGTCTCAAATAATGGTGAAATAATTTCCAGACTTTGTTTTTTTACACCTTCGGAGTTATACTCTGGTCTGAAGAATACTGCAGTGATGAAATGCCCAAATTCTTAACCAGGAAGAAATGTGTAGTGATTTGGCAACCCGAACACAGTTGCGTGACAATAGATCTTGTCTGTTTTAATTTGTTTATGTTTCTATCCCCAAGGGTTAGGTATTCAAGGGTTCTACAAATAAGGGTTTGCCCTATGTTATAGCTCTCTGATATACGTGTGGGGTCCAACAATAGGACTCGGCCCAATATCTTAGGGCACTAACTAAGGAGGCTAGACCATGCCCTTAACCATACTACCCGACTACCCATGTACTAGAGAGTATCTTCCCGAGTGTTGTTTTCAGTGGCACTATAGCAGTCAGGCGACTGATCAGTTTATCTAAAGAGGGCTTCAGATAATCTAGGTTGATCTGTACACAGGTGTTGTTTGATGTGCTACCACTCAAAGGGGTACTAACAGGGGTTACAAGGGTGGCCAATAGATGTGTGCTTAAGTACCACTTGTATTTCCTGCATGTATGAATCCCTCAACTACGGGTTTATGCGCGTAATGACAGATACCTATGGATTAAAGACGTCGGAATATGTCTCTACCCTAAAAAACAATTTACCCACAATTTCTACTGAGGAAAGTGCTCTGATACCACTTGTAATATACCAGATATAAAAAGTATACAGAACATAAATAAAAGGATAGAAATGGTAGAATAATAGCAATATAACTAGAACAATCACCACAATAACAATGAAATGATATAAGAATAACAACAGAAATAGCACTTTGATTCTGAGAGAAATGTTCATGGGCCTCTTCAAGGGGGCTACCTCCAATCAAGCAGAGCTCTATTACAATAATATCCAAGCTAGGGTTCTCATACCCTTGACTCCTATTTGTACTAAATATGTCTATCAAAAGAAGCATCTAGAGGAAGATCCTTCTAGAAGCAGAAGCTTCTATTAGGTCTTCTTACATTTGACTTATTCTATTTTATTGCAAGGCCTTATTAATATTGACCTTTATCACATCTGAATATATTGTTCTACCTATGTGCGAGTTAGGACCCTAACACTCATCCAAATAACCAGGGGTGGTGGTAAGGAAAAATTTGCGTGGGGTCGGTCCCAACAACAAGTGTTCGATGATTTGAAGCAGCGCTTGTGCTCAGCCCCAGTTCCTTCACTACTAGACCTGCAACAACCCTTTGAGATCAAGAAATATGCTTTAGAATATGTTGTGGGTGTCGTTCTCACTCAACACGGCCACCCTGTGGCCTATCATAATGAGACACTATCAGATGTTTTATGTAATTACCCTACTTACGGCAAAGAAATGTACTCCATTGTGAAATAATGTCGCAAGTGGAGACATTACATTCATGGGAAGGAGACAGTCACCCACATTGATCATAAGCCATTGCAGTTCATGCAGACACAAGAAAAATTATAGAATGACCACCATCAAAAGTGGTCCACATACTTGCAGCAATTCCACCTCAACATCAAGTATAAAACAGGAAGGACCAATCGCATTGTTGATTGCCTCAGTAGACCACCAGTCGTGACACTCGCCACGGTGCTAGACTCTTGCGGCCATGAAACCTCTGGATGGCCCCAACTCTATGACACAGACTCAAACTTCGCCACCACCTACCAAATGTTAGGTGCAAATGTAGTTGTCGATAATTTCCATCTTCAGGATGGGTTGTTCTGTCGTATGGCCATCTATGTGTTCCATCAAGAGAGTGAGTGAAGATGAGCTGGGAAGTCCCCTACATTCAGTTGGCAGGACACTTTGGCATCAAAAATACATTGGTGATGGTACAAAAACATTTCTACTGGTTGAAACTTCTACAGGAGGTCAGCAAGTATATGAGGTCCTGCACTGCCTGTGTCATTACCAAAATGACCACTAAGAAATAGGGCCTGTACACCCCTCTTCCTACTCCTGACAGGCCAATGGAATCCATCCCAATGGACTACATGTTGGGCCTCCAATCCACCAAGTGGGGAAATGACTGTGTTTTTGTGGTTGTTGATCTCTTTTCTAAGATGGCGATTTTGGTTCCCTGTAAGAAGAGCATCACAGCAGAATCCACTGCTAAGCTCTTCTTTGAACGAGTCTGGGTACATTTTAGAATCCAAAAAACCATTGTATCAGATCGGGACAGTCAATTTCTCAAAACATTCTGGTCGATACTCTGGCCACTGCTGGACACTAAGCTCACCAAATCCACAACCTTCCACCCCCAGACAAATGGCCAAACCGAGGTCGTAAATCGAATGATCATGCATATCCTGCGCATGTATAATTCAAAGCACCCTCTCACATGGGATGAAAGTCTTCCCTATGTACAACATAGCTACAACCAAGCCCTACATAGCTCAACCGACCACAACCCCTCTCAGGTGGGGTTGGGATTCCAACCATTGGGTCCCATAGATGTTGAACTTCCCCTTATGGTCACCTCGACCGACTCATGTCTTGCTCCAACTGAAGCTGACAAAGCCACCTGGTTCATTGAGCGGATCCATCACATCTGCCAACAGGTTCAGAATATCCTACAGAAGTCTAATGACAAGTACAAGCAGTTCCATGATCAACATCGGGTGCCACATAAGTTTCAAGTGGGCAACAAAGTTTGGTTGCACTTGCAGAAAGAATGCCTTATAGGACCCCATAGAAAGCTTATCCCACTTTGTTATGGGTCGTACACCATCACCAAGGTTGTGGGGGATAATGTTATTCAGCTCAACATTCCTTCTTTCCTTGGCCTGCACCCAATGTTCAACATGGACCTCCTTCGGCCTTATTTTCCACCATTATTGGACACCTCTGACGTAGTAGAACAGTTGACACCAACAGAGCTCAACCCGGATTGCATACAAAAATCATCCAGTGATCATATTGTGGATACACATATCAAGGGAACTCGATAATAAAGGATCCAGCTTTATCGAGTTATCAAAGCAAGGCAACTCCTGCACCAAGGCAAGTGGCTCACCCAGGGCCAAATTCAGCAGAAATTTCCTCATCTGATGGGGGAACTCAACGCAATGGATACCATTGCTTCCTAAGGAGGGAGGAATGACCTAGTTGGATATCGGTGGCCACCCACCTTTTCCAGCTAGCTCAAAACAACTTTCTAGCAATTTTGGTTATTTGATATTTTTAGTAGTTTTTCAGGTCGTGAACTTTCAAATCCATTTTGAGGCCCTAAAATATGTTTTCTTGGGTATCTTTCAATTGAAAATTTTCATCATGAAATTTTTGTCAATAGCTATAGTCCTCGGATATATCTTTCCAACGGGCTATCGTACGCCTAAAACGAAGATCGTATGCAAAAGTTATGACCCCGAGAAGTTGATGTATTGACTTACCCAAACGGGGCCCACATGACTTTTGGCGCTTCATCTCCTAGAGTTAGGTTTTTGGATGTCTAGGGTTTTGGACACTCCTATTTATTGTAAAAAGGCCTTCAGAGCCTCATTGTAATCATGTTCTTGTGAATGAGCGCAACCGTCACATCTCTTCTAAGAGATAAGCCGACACCATTCCAACAAGCTTGTTTTCCATTGCATTTTATAGTTTCAATTTATTTCCTTGTTGAATAAAAACCCAATTTTACTGTATCTCTGTTATTCTGTGTTAATCATTTTACTTGTACCCCGTGTTCATAAAAAATGTAGCCCAAGTATTGGACCTTGTTCATGCAAAAGGAGCATTTTTACAAGTTGGCATATAGCTTGTGTTGCCGCATAGTGCTCAAAACCTGTTGAATATGTTGCATGTGCTCCTCCCAAGTTCTACTGAAGATGAGGATGTAATCCAAATATACCACCACAAAATAGTTGGTGAAGGGTCTCGATAAATCATCCATCAACCTCATGAAAGTGGTTGGTGCATTTGTTAATCCAAAAAGAATGACCAACCATTCGAAGAGACCTTCTTTAGATTTGAAAGTAGTCTTCCATACATTAGTTGGTTCGATGGGAACCTGGTGGTAGCCAGAATTTAGGTCAATCTTGCAAAAGAAATTTCCCCCCTTGAGTTGGTCAAGAAGCTCATCAATTTGTGGAATTGGGTATTGATTCCTGACTATGATTTTGTTTAATGCTTTGTAATCAATGCAAAGCCGCCGGGTCTTGTCTTTCTTCTACAGTAGTACAATCGGGCTTCCTCAAGGGGAGGAGATGGGTCTGATGTACCCATTTTCAAGCAACTCTTGGATCTGACGCTTGATTTCATCATTTTCCATCAGCAAGGAATGATAGACTAGTCCATTAGGGAGAGTTGCACCGGGGGTTATATCAATTGGATGCTTGACTTGGCAATGCGTCGGTACCTCGATGGGTGAGGAGAAGATGGATTTGTACTCTTCCATGATCTCGTCCACTTTCTTCTGCTGCAAAGAGAGGCTCTGTGTAGAAGCCACAGATGTGGTGGCGACCTTCTTCTTACTATGAGCACAGTTCACAAAGAATACAAACTTCCTGGTCTGTGAAATGACCTTACTGCATTGCTTAGCAGAGATTAAATAAATAGCGGTAGGAGGCGCTACCTCTGGTATCCTATACAATTTTCTACCTAAATTAATAATAAAACTATGAGGTCTAGACTCATACACAGTATGTCACTTTCATAAATATGTGTCCTAAAATAATATCACAAACTTCAAGGGGAGAAATATCATGCAATACCTTGTCTTTGAAGGGCTTGATGTCGTACGACAGACGACACTGTTGGTTGACGTGGAGATATCTTTCTTTGTAAAGCCAGTCGATGATGCAGGGTTGGGGGTGCAGTTTCATCGGTAGGTCCATCCACTTAACGACCTCTGCTGAGATCAGGTTCTTCTGACTACTGCTATCGACAATGAAATGAAGTGGAGCCCCCTTTACCCACATCTATGAGTGAAAGAGGCATTCCCCTTCCTCTGGTTCTTCGGGTTCACTTGGCTGGAATTTGGTGGTAGCAACAGTGGCACTGGGTTTGACATTAATAATCTTCTTCTTTCCTTCTAGATTTGATTCAGAGTCATAATCTACCTCTAACTCGAAATCTTTCAGCTCGACCACCAGTGATTGCTTGGAGATCCATTCTTCGGTGTTGTGACAAGGGTTTTATTGTATTCACACCATTTTCATGTGTCCTTATTCGACTTCTCATTACCCTTCTTATGTTGTGGCTTGGACTGGTTGTCCTGAGAGTGGCCATATTTGATTTGTCCCATTTTTTTTGGGTTGGGACTGCCTTTTCCCTATTTCGGCTTTGAGGAGTTTGCAGATCCAAATTCTCACCTCTTTTGCTTAAACTTATGCTCGATCTTGACAACATATATATAAGTTGCACATAATGATGTGATGTCCAAAAACTCCATTTATGTTTGAATGTATCTATGCAGACAGTCGCATTATTTGAGCACTAGATGTCTTTCAGAGTCTTTGATACCCAATTTGGCGTGCAGGGTATGGAAAATATTGGTGAAATCTAGTACTATCTAGTCCCTTTCCTGACACAGCATGGTCCATCTTGTGTATTGATCCTCAAATCTTCCAACAGGGTAGTATTGTTCTTTAATGGAATCCCTGAAGGAATACCATGTAGGGGAGACCGTAAATATTTCATATTCCTCTATGGCCCTTTGCTTAGAGTAAGTATCCCACTAGTCCTTAACATGGGGGATGGCCTTGAGGAGTGAAAAAATAATATTTTCCCCATCAAAAAAATTGTGGACCGAAAAATACCCTGGGAGCAGATTCATCCATTTATATACAACATCCCGATCTATCAGTCCTTCAAATAATGGAATATCAAAATTTATTTGTCCCTTGAATGGGGTTGCATGGCCACTTGATGAAGATGTGTCTCCCGTGGGCAACCGCCAAAGGATCTGTGCAAAGTTGTCCATCATTTCATTATTTGTCACGCAAGGGCTTCCTCGAGCAACATTTTAAAAGGATCTCATGCTCCATCATCTTTCTTTTTGTCCCCCATGAGTTGTTTTCGGGCTCGGTGCGGTCGATCTTGCAAAGGCTCCACTGGTTCGAGTCCCAACTTCTTGTACCCAGATCTTTTCAGGGACATGCACGAAGAAAAATAAATGAAGAGCAAACCGCTCTAATACCACTAATATAGATTTATGAGTGGAATGAAATGAATAATAGATTGAATACAATAACACAAAGATATGGAGAAAAGCAACAGATATCCAATGAACAATAACTTATATTGAATAAATAAAATAGGTTGAAACTATAAAACTGCAAAACTGAAAACAACTTACTTGAATGGTGGTAGCTATCTCTAAGAAGATATGTGGCTGCTATGTGTATTCATCTAAGAAGAATGATTACAATGAGGCTCCAGAGGCCTTTTTAACATTAATCATGAATTCCAAAACCCTATACATCCAAAAACCTAACCCTAGGATATGAAACGCCAAAATTTATGTGGGCCCCGATGGGTAAGTTGGTACCTCAACTTCTCGAGGTCATAACTTTTGCATACAACCTCCATTTTAGGCACGTGATAGCTCGTTTGGAAAGGTATTTTTGGGAACTACACATTATGTTGGCAAACTCTAACTATGACTATAGTTTGACTGTGGCAAACCAAAAAAACAATGTTTAGGGCCCCAAAACAACCCTGGAAGTACAAAAAGATGTACTGACATGAAAACTTCCAAAATAAGCCAGTTGGATTAGGTGGGTGGCCACCAATATCCACCTAGAAGTTGTGTAGAGCTTCAGACGGTCCCGAAAGTGTAGAACCCACAATTACAAAGAATTACATAAGAACATGTTGAACTAAAAACTGTAAAGAGGAGCCAGTTGGAATAGGTGGGTGGCCACCAATATCCACCTGGATCATACATGTAAATTAACAATCCACCCTTACATATGGCGATGGAACATTAGTCTTTAATATTGTAAATGACATTGTAGGAAATGTATTGTTGTGATGAGATCTAGTT
This sequence comes from Picea engelmannii, assembly GCA_009831015.1. NCBI lineage: Eukaryota > Viridiplantae > Streptophyta > Pinopsida > Pinales > Pinaceae > Picea > Picea engelmannii. The sequence continues at coordinate 41,265 of ML853281.1, read as the reverse complement.
CTTGAAATTGTGTTATTATGTAAATTAATATTATTACGTTTTCCATCATCCTTAGTTGTATGTCTAATTTCTTCAATTTCTAGTCGATTCTCAATATGGTATTCAAAGTGTCCATAGTACACCTCTATTAGAATTTTTACTATTGAACACAACGATATTAGCAAGCACATATTTTAAGTCATTGACATTATTCTAAGATGCCAAACATGATGTTTTGATTGTTTATTATTACATACACTCCCACATGCAATGTCTTATAGAGAGGAGGCAATGGATCAACAAACACACATATTGGATATAAGGTGGTTAATGTATGTTGATTGGCATATATAAATCATCCTTTTGTAACTAATCCAACAAAAAAATTTAAGAGTGTTATGCACATTAACTATTAATAATAATTTTTTTGAAACAATAACAAAAAAATTAAACCCATTAGGAGGGACAGCGATGGAAAAAAGTGTTCTTCATTAATATTTTTCTTGAAAGAAAAAACAAATAATCTCTTTTAAAAATCATAAATATACATTTATCAACATAATTAATTAAAAGTTAATTATTTTAATGAATTTCATGTAATTAGTCATAAAAACAACAATTTTACATCCATTATTACAATATGGGTTATATCCCATTGAGTGTCTTAACTATGCATTCATTGATGTGATTATTATGTTCTACAAGATTCCATACACTTTATTTTTATGACATTAGATGTATAATTATTTTTTGTGAAGAAAGATGATAAGGTCCACTTTAACCTACAAGCCATCTAATTTGGTCAACTTACTTACACATGTATTTAATTTTGATCTCAAGATGCTTTATTTTAGCAACTAACTCATAATTAAACATATCTTGTGTCAACAAAAATATAATTGTACTATAAGGGACTTAAGAAAATATTTTGGAAAAAATTAGTTTGTGGTCCAAATTATATTTTAAACATCATGAACATATTATATATAAACAAAATATAATTAAAATATAATTAAAATATTAAAAATATATTAATTAAAATAATATTAGATGTTAATACTTAATCTTCGTTATTAATATTTAGAGGAGTCCCATCACTAAGCACTAAATAGGGAAGTTTTTCATATTACTCTCAAATAAAAGAATAATGTGATTATGATGTTGTATAAGATTCTATACACTTTTTCATGGTATTAGGTGTATAATATTTATTTTTATTTTTATTTTGGGATAGGATGATAAGGTCCATTTTAACCTACAAACCATCTAATTTGGTCAACTTATACATGTAATTAAGATTGAACTCAAGATGTTTTATTTCAAGAGCTAAATCATAATTACAGATATTATTGTTTGTAAAAAATATATAATTTAAATTTATAAAGAAACATGTTAATTAAAATAATCTTAGTTGTTAATATTTAATCTTGGTTCTTGATATTTATAGGAGTCGCCATCACTAAGAACCTTAAATGGTATCTTGGGATGTATTTAATATTGGGAACAAACAAACAAATTAAAGGAGTTGATTACATTTAGTAAACAATGGATGGGTACAAATTTCTTTTTCTTGTAAATGGTCTTGCACATAACTTATGGTTGTTGAATAAAAAAGGAATTGGTGTAGGTAGTTGGTTGGACCATTTTTTGTGAATAATTTAGTTTAGGTTTCAAAAGGAATTGGTGTAGGTAGTTGGTTGGATCAATTTTTGTGAATAATTTAGTTTAGGTTTCAAGATATTTGTGAAAACATTGTAAGAACCTAAACAATTTTACTTTTATTGTTGACTTCAATATTTTATTCATTTAATTGATACATTTATAAGCATTATCCAAGGTATACATTTCACCCATATTGTGTTGTAAAGTGCATCTAACTTCTCTAATTACAATAAAAAAAAATAGCTCATAATTTTTTTACACAAAATGTTTTTAGTGTATCTTGTTAAGTACCTATCAAACACATCTTGATTATTTTATATGTATATGCTACATACAATATGTTTGTACTCAATCCACTAGTTACTAGCTACTATTGCTAAAAAACAAAGATTATTGTACACATAAAAAACATTTTGTTAGTTTAATGTATGACAACAAATATATATCAAAAACACCTTTTATGCAATGTCACAAAAGGAACAACATGTAGATCTCACAATTAAAAATGATTCATAATTCATTAAAGAGATTGAAGTTCCAAAACACTTAGTTTATTTTCAACATGATAATTGTAAATTGTTGTTAACTTTTCATATCCAACATCATAAAATGAATAAAACATTATTGGACAATTATAGATAACCATAATAAAATGACATCCACAAAATAAATGTTGAAATAAAACATGTACATATCACTTTTCATAGCCATCACCCTTATCTTCCCCACTTGGCATGGTAACATTCTTGTTCTAAAAAAGATGTCTTGATCTCAGCTCATGTCTTAGTATGAACCATAAATCCATATCCAATGCATATGGATAAAAAACACTTGATTACAATGTTATAAGTCTCCTTATCTTCAATGTGTATCTTTTTATAGTTGATACATATGATCCACTATCATGATCTTGCTTTACATTATTCTAGTTGAAGGTATTCTCACCACTTGCACTCATAAATAACACATTGAAAAGATGAGAAGTCCACTTGCATGGTATTCAAAGTTTCCATAGTACACCTATATTAGAAATTTTACTATTGAACACAAGTATAGTATATTATAAAGAGGATATTTAAAGTCATTAAAAATATTCTAAGATATCAAGCATGATGTATTTTATTGTTAATTATCACATACACTCCCACAGGCAATGTCCTATATAGGGGAGGCAG
>ML853280.1:20541-31800 GCA_009831015.1 Picea engelmannii | reverse complement strand
GACCTGACACTTTCTTATTTTGTAATTCTTTTCTTTAATTATCTTCAGGGCCTACATGTACTTCCTTCTTCAATTCACTTTTTCATCTTCAAAAATTCATTTCTCCTCAACCATGAAATGAATTCTCAGGGCCTACATGTACTTCCTTCTTCAATTCACTTTGTCATCTTCAAAAATTCATTCCTCCTCAATCCACGTGACGTGCCACATACCATCGGAAACAACATAATGTATACTATCCATCCATGGGTGTTGTATCTGCATGTGCATTTTCCTTCATGTCCAAATACCTTCATGAATATTGCAGTCCAAAACCCATGACTAGGGTTGACATCAATGACAACAACCAATCTTCCAACAGATTGACTATAAGGAATGAAGTTTACCAACATAGAAAATTGACAAACAACCAAATATTATTAACTGAGAGGATACACTAAATGTTTTTCATGAATACAAGTGGGTAACTTTAATTGTAAGGATGCTTGAAGCAGTTGTATGATGTATATTTTGGGTTACAAAACTAAACTAACGACAATTTCTAGAATGTTTTTCGAGTAGAAAGGGGACTGGACGAAGTATGTATAAGTATTCCTACAGTTATGTACTATTGGAATCAATGTTGAATTAGGGTAATTATATTTTATTATACTTCTAAAATGGTTTTGTTTGTCAAACCTTGGAGATAGTTTTCTCATTCCAAGTATTTTGTTTATTAAAACATAATTTTGTATATTAAAACAAAAGACTTTGTTGAAGATAACTTTGTATTGCAGAATTATATTGGTCCTTGTTTTGGATTTGTTCTTGCAAAAATTATTGTTTCTAAGATGACAGGCAAATAAATTTTGACACCATTTGATTAAGATTGTTTGGTATGGTATGCATGGTCCTTACACACCATCACTCATAAAATGGGTTTGAACACTTTAAAATTTGGATTTATCACCTCAAATTGCCATCCATGATGCAAAAAATGTCAACCAACTTACGTTATATGAACCCCCTCACTTGTAGTAATTTGTTCCGATCATATATCTGGACAAAGTAGTCAGAATTGTAACCAAACTATTTTTCCCCAAAATTATGAACTAGGCTAGAACCATCTGAAGAAATGGTATCTTTGATGCAACGAATCTCAACCAACTTAAGTTGTATGAACCCCCTCACTTGTAGTAATATGTTTCGATCACATATCTGGACAAAGTAGTCAGAATTGGAACCAAACCATTTTTCCCCAAAATTATGAATTGGGATGGAACCAACTAAAGAATTGGTATCAAAATTGGTCAAATAAAAAATACATAAAATATTCAAATCAATAAAAATATATATATTCAAACCTATGACTACCCACTAGGATACATGTTTACAAGTCATGGACAAAGGGTTACCACCCTCCCAGGTCAAGAAACATATGGACTTGAATGATTTGGGTGACTCATGAAGATATATCACCCCAACCTAAGCTTTAACATCAACTTAGATGGCACACCCCTTGTTTTCTTATTTTTGAATTACCTTTGTGGTTTGTGATTTGATTTCGTATAATATTTCCCTCATGTTTGCATGCTAAGGATAGAAATAAAAAGGGGTATTAAAAGTTACATGAAAAAATGGATACCTAAGATATCTAGTAAAAATAGGGGGTTTTAAAATTGTACATGTATATTGGGAGGGGGGTCAATAAAAGGATTTTAGGTTTTTTTTTCTTCTTCAGTATTTAGTGAAATTAGGGGTACTCTTTATTGTCCCATGAAAAAATATTCTATGTCGCAATTTCATTGAGTGAATCCCCCGTGTTAAGACCACAATTTCATTCAAGTTGTAATTTTAACCCCCTCAAAAAAGTTTTCTATTGGTAGCACCACTTTTCAATTCAGGGATTTGTTTTGAGTTTTTTCTTCATAACATTATGAGTTTTTAAGGCCATGGTTGTAAAAGGTGGAAATTTTAACCTTGAGAAAAGGGGTGATTCATGGAACACCACTTTTTGATCCAGGGGTTGATTTTGGCACTTATGACCTAAAAATATGGGTTTTTAGGGATAAAGTTCTTGTTTTGAGGTCACAATTCTCGTGAAGTTGATAACTACAATTTAATAATAATAATAATAATAAATATGCAAAATCAATGCAATATAAATATGATAATGACACACCTAGATTGTAAAATACACAAACAAACACACTTATGACACCAAAAACATGCTCAAGACACAAAAATATTGCAAATACGATGTTACAATGTTGACAATGTGAATCACATCAAATATTCAAGGAAATTATTGTTTGACATGACACAAAATAGATGCAATATCAATGAAACAAAAACAACTATACAAATCAATGCTAATACATTGGCCCAACAATGTAAGAGAAAATTTTAACGATGGTCGTATGATGCTCATACAACATCAAATGATGCACACATCATGAAAAAATGCATATATGATGCAACATTGATGCTATAGATGTTTGATGGTGTAAATGGATATTCTAACTCAAAAATCAACAAGAAGAAGTTGACTTGGGTGCACGTCGAAATTATTACTGCAAACTCTACATGTTGTGATGTGAATGCAACACAAAGCACAATGCTCCTAAGAGCGTCATGTGGTGTGTCATGAGGAAAAGAGAGGGTGGGGTAAATCACATGATTTATTCTAGTGAAAAATAGCCAAGGGAAATGTATCTAGGTCCAAGACATACAAGAGAGAAACATGGTTGTCTACATCAAATTTGGGTGAACTTAAAGTTGGTGTTATGATTGTAATTCCTTCAAATGATGATGAGAATGGTCGTCCATTTTGGATTGCCAAAATTGTTGATTTATCTTTCCAAGAAATTCAAATTATGTTCATTACAGTACATTGGTTCATACAACTTGAAGCAATAAATTGTCTGATATTATAAGCTTAAAGTATTGTCTCTCTCCAAGAATGTTCAAGGAAAAAAGTGCATGCCAAAGAACAAACCATGGGTTTATACTCTCACAAGGAAGAATATTAATACATTAGCATATGATTTTGAGTTAACAACTAGTGGTTGAATTCATAAAATTACTCAAGAAATCATTAGAGAAAATCTCTTAGCAAAACAATGAATGAAGATGAAGTTGGAGTGCCACCAAATTTATTGCCTAACATAATTAACCCAAATAAATAAGAATTAGTAGAAGAAGACACTTCTTGAACTAGAATGTATCATTTTATCATATATTTTAGGTAATGGATGGTAAATTTGTGTGTTCTTGGTTTATCCAAAATTGCTTTACACTTTAAGAAAAAATAAGGTTCTAAAACAAATTCCTTTTAAAAATTGCCATTTTCATGTATTTTTTAGGGAATCTAGGAAGATTCACTGATATCCCCTTTGATTGTCATTATGATCATGAAATTGGCATTATATTTTCAACAACATTTGGAGTACATCATCTAGCAAGATAGTGTTAGTCTTGGAGGCTCCATTGACTAAGGATACATAATGAAAATGTTAAAACATCAAAGCTATGTAGGAGCACAAAATTCTCATGTTTTCCCATGGGTGGTGCCCTGTCCTAGGGTTTGCTTGAAATGTTAGATTTTGGGTCTCCTTGAAAGTGTTTACACCATGTTTGGGGGTGTTTCATGAGATTTGGGGTAAATGGTGTAAGTTCATCCCCCATATGGTCTGAGATGGGTTGGTGCATGGGATATGGTCTGTGATGGATTTGCACATTGGAGATAGTTTTCTTAGTGGTTGTTCGACCTCAATTTGGTGTTATTTTGGATTTTTTCTCTAGGGTGTTGGTGTTCTCTTGATAGCTTGGTTTTCATCCTTCATTTTCATCCACATGGAGAGGTTCACTTGATTGGAAAACATCATAGTTAGGAAGAGGAGAATTGTGCATCTTGGAGGAGGGAAATAGGACTTAGACATCATGGGGTAGTTTGGATTCCTAGATGGAGGCTTGGATATGGCTAGGGGATTCCTGAGCTACGATAATGTTCTTATAGGGGTAGCTAAATTAGTTGAGTATGTGAATTAGGAGGAGAGATGAAGTCTGTGTGGACTTGGGATGGGGAGGTGTGGACACACCTTGAGTAACTATGCCATATTGGAACTTGTAATGCATAGGACATCACATTGGATTATGGCATGTGTAACCTTGAAGTGGATCACTTCGCTTGTGTAGCCTACATGAGCTTATTGTATTTTTCTTGTAAGGGCTTGGTCCCACATTGTATTGTTGGCCTCCCTTACCTCCCATATATATAGAGGAAGAAGAGTTTCCTTCTCTTATCATATTCACTCATCACTATTAGTTCATTCTTGTGTAGAGATGTGATATAGAGAAGGAGCTTACACTAATCATATTTTTTTTGTTATCTCTTCATTTATACTTGCTCTCTCTCTCTCTCTCTTTTAAAGTATTTAGGGTTTCATGATATCTTGGAGCATATTCAACTCTAGGGTTAGGGTTTCATCCCTTGGAGGTTTGAATTAGAGTTTTGTGATGAAATTCTAGTGTGTATTTGGAAAAGAAGAAGAAAAAAATGGATGTATTTCCTTCAAGGACTTGTTTAAGTGATTCATGCATGCTGGAGTTCCTTGGTTGAGATAGGGTTTTCATTATTTTTGATAGCTAAGGTTTCAAAGAGTTAGTGGATTGTACTATCCCCTTGATAAGGTTGTGGTTTGTACAAAAACTTCATCTTGTGTATATTAATGAAATTTTAAGCTATCCACAATTTATGTAAAATACAGATTTGATTTCCAGCCATGTATGTTCTTCATGAATTGTAATTTACAACTATATATGTCTTGCTGATTTGACATAAGTAAAGAAAACTTTTGGTGAGTTACTTGAAATCACAATTAAAGAAGTTAAGGGTTGTTTTACTATTGTTATAATTTCTATAAAAGTGAGTTTTCAGATCTAGTTTATGCATGATAAGATTTCCCTAGAGGGATGAAACTTATCAAGTCACTTTGGTATCTTTTCTCCTTAGATTGCCTAGAATATTGCACTGTTAAGAATTGAAATATTGTTCACTTTATGTTGTTGGTTTATTAGAATATATTTCATAATATACCTAAGGGTAAAAATTCATAGGGTTATGCTACATGAAACCTCAGGCAAAGAGGTGAAATTTATGTTTTGCATTGACCATGAGAATCCATCAAAATTTCGACATGGTATTAGAGATTTTGTGGATGAGATTACTCTAGGTGTAAGAGCGAGTTTTTATTTCAACTAAAGATTACATGGGAGAGGTGTTGACCTTGGTTGAGGTTTTTGCATGTGAAACCCTAGGTTTTATGTGAGAAACACTTTGACCCTTTGAAGGGTTGGTTCTTCTTTATATTGCATATTTTCCAAGATGAATATGGCTTTGGTCTTTTTCTTTTCCTCTAACACTGTGTTTAGTGTTAGATGGTATATGGACAATGGAGCTTCAACACACATGAAATATGATAGGTCTTTGTTCAATAGGATTTTGGAGTAAGAGGTAGGCATGAGCATGGAGCTTGGTGATGATGCCACATATCTTGTGAGAGGATTTGGATCAATTTCCTTCTAGACACCTTCAAGTGATGTTGTTAGGTTGAGTAATATTTTGTTCGATTCTAGTTTGAAGAATAATATTCTTTTAGTATCTTGTATGGAAGATCTTGATTGTATGGCTGATTTTGGTTCTTGGGAGGTTATCTTTAGAAGACAAACTCGGGTTATGGAAAAATGGGTTTCTAGATGTATTTACATATTACAGGAAAATATGGTGAAGCATGGTGCTTTGGTGCATAATAGTACCAAATTGTGTGAGTTATTGCATAGGCATATTGGGCACTTGCATTATGTTTTTCTTACTATCTTGAAGAATTTAGCACATGGATTCCCATACTTTAAGATAGAGAACGAAGGTGTTTGCAAACAATGTGCCCTTGGTAAGCACATCAAGATTGGTTTTCCTAGTAATGAGCATATATCAAGAAGGAGCGTTGATATAATCCATTTAGATGTGTGTGGACCTATGTATTCCACCTCATTAACAAGTAGTTGGTATTATGCCACTTTTATTGATGATTTCTCTCACATTACTTGGATCTATTGTTTGTAGATTAAGGATCAAGTGTTCAACAAGTTCACAAAGTTAAAATCCTTGGTTGAAAATAAGATAGGAAGGAAGAACAAAGTACTTCACTTAGATAATGGAAGAGATAATACCTCCACAAAGTTTAATTATTTATGCAAGGAAGCTAGTATCAAGAGAGAGTTGACTATACCTTACAACCCACATTAGAATGGGGTTACTGAAAGGAACACCATGTCTTTTATTGAGACTCTTAATTCTTTGATTCATGACATGGATTTTCCCATGTGCTTTTGGACCAAGGCTTGTAACAAAACCGTGTATATCCTTAACAGGTGTCCTCGTGGGATGTTGAAGGACACAACCCTAGAGGAGGCATTCACTAGTGTGAAACTAGATATATCTCATTTCTGTGTGTTTGGGAGTTAAATTTACATTCATGTGGTTTAGGAGATGAGGAAAAATTTGGAATCCTAAAATATGAAGGGTATTTTTGTTGGATAAAAGAAGACTTCCAAAGTATATATTCCATCATGAAAGAAGACAATAGTAAGAAAATATGTGAAGTTTGATGAGGATGTTGATCTTCTAGTTCACATGAATCTCCTTCAATGATTGAGGAGAGTGAGGAGGTTGTAATTCCAAAGACTAATATTAGGAATCATGTTGAGTCAAATTCAAGTATGGGTGAGGTGAGGATAGGATTATATACTTCTTCACCTTCTACTCCAACCCGTAGGAGATGAATATGGATCACTTATACATTACGTGAGGCTCAAGAGCATGTAGGAGTGCCCAAACATTCTGTGAAGGTGATTATACCTCCTAGGAGATATGATAGTCATGTTGCATTAATTTATTCCATTTGTGAGCCTTCTCATTATTCACTGGAGGAGAGGTGTAATTCCTTGATGGAGTATGATGTTGGGGTTGATTCTAGGGTTGAAGCTCATAGGAATATTGTAGAGTATATAAGGGATAGGGTTGATGTATTATCTTAAACAAAGGGAGTTTCCAATGGATTCTTTTAGATAGAGGACATTTACCATGATGTTACTCTTGCTTCAAGATTCTCTCGGGATGGGGGAGTTGACCTAGTTTAGGTTGTTTTAGTTGTAGGAGTATTTGAGGTGCACGAGATAGATTATCAGGTTGATAGGTTATTAATGACCTCGCATAGGTTGTCTCTACCATGAGCTTGGTATTTTAGGATTGAGGCATTGACTTATTCATATTTATATCCTTGTGACTTTGATAGATGTGATCTACTTGTATTGATCTTGTATGAAGATATGTTTATCCTTATAAGATGTCTTGGACCATTCATGATGTGGTGTTCATTGATTTTGGCTTGTGATGTTGAGGATAATGGAGTTTTACATGTTACTTATTGATTTTGGCTTGTGATGTTGAGGATAATGGAGTTTTACATGTTACTTATATTCAAGGGATATGTTCCTTCATACTCACATGTGGTGGAGGATCGATACTTTGTGATAGCATGGATGACATGTTCTTTCTAGGTAATAGTGGTTGATTACGAGACTACAATAGGTACTTATTTGTAGGTGGTAAGTTTAGTGGAGTTGTAGAGGGAGTCGATGGGTGTTGGTGTAAACACTTTCCTTTTCAAGAGGGAGTGTTAGCTTTTAGGTTACCTCAAAAATGTTTACACAATGTTAGGGGATGCTTCATGAGATTTGGGGTACATGGTGCATGTTCATGCCATGGATGGTCTAAGATGGATTGGCACATGAAATATAGTTTGTGATGGATTTGCAGATTTGAAATAACTTTCTTAGTGGTTTCTTTCCCTTAGTTGGGTGATGAATTTGCATTATTTCCTAGTGTGTTCGATTTCTATAATAGTTTGGTGGACATCCCTTGTTTTGGCTACATTGAGAGGTTCAATTGCTTGGAGAACATCCTACTTAGGAGGAGAAAATTCATGCATCTTGGAGGAGGGCATTAGGTACTAGATAACATGGGGTAGCTTGGATTCTTGGATAGAGGATTGGATTTTGCTTGAGGATTCCTAGGATGCAACAATGTGTTTTTAGGGCCAACTAACCCAATGTAGTACATGGATTAGGAGGAGAAATGGAGTTGGTGTGGGCTTGGGATGGAGAGGTGTGGACACATATTGAGTAGCTACACCATATTGGAGCTCATATTGTGTATGACATCACCTTGGAGCATGACATGTGTACCCTTGGAGTGGAGTGCTTCACTTGTGTAGGCATACATGAGATTATTGTAGGTTGCTTGTAAGGGCTTGGACCCACATTGTGTTGTTGTCCTCCCTTACCACCCATATATATAGAGGAAGGAAACGGTCCTTCTCATATCATATTAACTCATCATTATTATTTCACTCTTGTGTAGACATGTGATATAGACGAGGGGTGTGCACTAGTCATATTCTCTCTCTTATCTCTTCATTTGTACTTGGTCTCTCTCTCTCTTGGAGTCACTAGGGTTTCATGATCTTATTAGAGAATATTGAAGTTTAGGGTTAGGGTTTTATCCATTGGAGTTTTTGTATTAGATTTTTCTGATGAAACCCTATGGTTGTTTGGTGAAAAAAAAAAGAGAAGTGGAAGTGTTTCCTTTGAGGACTTGTTTGATTGATTCATGCATATTGGAGCTCCTTGGTTAAGTTAAGGTTTTCATTGTTTTCCCTATCTAGGATTTTAGAGAGCTAATGGATTGTATTAGCCTTCTCTTAATGCCTTGATATGTACAATAACTTCATTTTGTGTATATTAATGAAGTTTTCAGTTTTCCACAACTTGTGTAAATTGTAAATTTGATTTCCAACTATGTATGTTTTACATGCATTGTAATTTATAGCTATATATGTCTTGCTAATTTGACATAAGTAAATGATAAATTTTGTAGGATATTGAGACATTTATGAACTAGTTTAGATCAACTTGGTCTAATGTGTATTTAGGTAAAGTGTGTTTCTTTAGTGTGTTTCCTCAATATGCATTAGCATGCATTTATAGTTATCTAATTTCAGGGTCATGCTATGTTATAGACATAAAGTGATTCGACGATTCATCTTCTCCTCAATATTAATGACTATATTGATTTGTAGATTAACAACCAATTGGTTCATAATATCTATTTAAAGAGCATAGAGGGTCATTTGTTTATGATTGATTGTGAGAAACTAATACATAAACTTTTTTCCTTTTTCATTAATTGTTAGAAACACTAAACCAGATAGGAGAGAGAAGAAAAAATTAAACAATGACAATCACACACAATACACAGATACTTACCCTGGAAACCCTTAACCGGGAAAACCAACATTCCTTGAGCGACTCATGCTCCTTATTGTCTTATTAATCTAGTGAATACAGAGTTACATGATTAAAATTGATCCACACATAAGACACAATCATCATCCTACTCTCTTGCTTTACCAAAAGAACAACATTATAGCCATTTATCTTACATCTTCATTGACCATTTCAGACTCACAACTCTCTCTACCAAGGCACAAGCTTATCAAGATTTATCTTTAAAATATTACATAATGCACTATTTATAGGCATATACAACATGTAAAACCCTAATTTGTGGTGCCCGAAATGGTTACATATCCATTAATATGATTGGTTTTGATCCCATGAATCTCCAGATTTTGTTACAATTTTCAACCACCAATCATACAATAATTGGATATGAACCAATCGACTACGAGTTGGATAACAATAAACCATCTAGTTGATATCTGGTCAGCTAACCTTTCGACCTACATTCAATTCGTCTTGTTGATTGCTTGTTGATGATCAACTTGAATTAATCGTTAGTTAATCATCCTTGACTAGTCTGTCGGTTTGACTGAATCCCCATTACAAATAATATAACATTCCCAACATTATCCTGCGTGTTTTCTTCTTTGCAGAAACAAGAGAACATAAACTTATATTCACTAACCTAGGGAAGTGATGCATATTATCTCTCTACACCAAGAGAACTTCACAACACTCACGGACTTGGTCAAAGAGTGTGCTATTTTTTCCAAAGTCTCTACCTTATCCAACTATACCTTTTTTCTTTCCAACATGTCTCTCATAAAATGGTATTGTACATCAATATGCTTCGTCCTGGAATGGTAAGATCGGTTTTTTGCCAAGAAAATTGCACTCTGATTGTTGCAATTTATCCTCATAGATTGTTACTCAAACCTGATCCTTGAACACAATCTATGCAACCATATTGCTTATTTACTTGCATGGGTGGCAGCCATGTATTCTTCTTCGGTGGTCAACAAGGCTACTACCACATGTCTCTACTCATCCAACTGATTTCTCCACCAAACATTCTAAACACATACTCGTTGGCCGACCTTCTTCAATCAAGATCTGCATCCTAATCGACGTCGACAAAGACATGTACATTCACTTCCCTATTAGTTTTAGGTTTCCCTTGGTAACATATTGTATACTTGGTTGTGCCACGCAAGTACCTGAACACTCTCTTGACAACAGTCCAATGATCTTTCCCAGGTGTCAACATGTACTTTCTTAGTACTCCCACTACATGGGAAATATTTGGTCGAGTTCAGACCATTGCATACATTATACTACCAACAACACTAGTATAGGGAACATGTGTCAGGTCCTCTATTTCTTCCAATGTATTTGGAAATTGTTCAACAATTAATTTCACCCCTACAAAAATAGGTACCTTGACCAGTTTACACTCTTGCTTGTTGAAATTTTTTAAGATTGTTTCATTGTACTTCCTTTGATACAGATTGTTTTGAGAATGATATGAAGGAATAAATATAACAAAGATACAACAAGGAAATACATAGAGATATGGCACAGAACACAGTAATATAGTGAAACTCAGATTCTATTAACGACTTTCTGAAAATACAAAAGATTGTAAAATGCAAAAGCACACAAGCTAGCTAGAATGATGGTAGCTTATCTATGAGAAGAGATGTGTCAGCTATGCTCATTCACAAGAACTTGATTACAATGAGGCTCTAAAGGAATTTTTAACATAAAGCATAATTGAGAAAACCCTAAACATCCAAAACCCTAACCCAGGGAGATGAAATGCCAAAAGGTTTGTGGGCCTAATGGGGGTAGTTGATACGTCAACTTTACGAGGACATAAATTTTGCATATAATATTCATTTGAGGTGCTTTATACTT
>WSFP011380095.1:0-29738 GCA_009831015.1 Picea engelmannii | reverse complement strand
TATTACTACGAAGTACTTTAGCTATCAAATGTTTTGAATATTGATAGTACAATGATCATTGTGTAAATGCTCACTATTTAGTACTAATGATGCACTTATTTACAAGATGAAATTGATCTCTTCTAGGAGATGTTCTTGGTTGTTGTCTTTGTCCCGAGAAGGTTACTATGGAGGTCACAGCACTAGAAAAGTGTTGCTCTTGTCTTTTGTTCTTTTTTTGTTCGGAGCAGGTTACCACAGAGAAATGATTGGTAACAACACTGAAAAAGTGTTCCTGTTTCCCATTTTTTTTATTCTTGTTCCTATTTCCTTATCATAAGAATATTTTTCTTGTCTGCTATTTTTTTGTTAATGCGCTTGTTTCGGGCAGGTCGTAGGTGATAGCTCTGAGAGGGAGCTATAGTGACGGTTGCAAGAGGCAACAAGTTAGATGGTCTCTAGTTTGAGACATGGAGCAAGCTATCCAGACATGGAGTTGTATACATGATAGTATACATCCATATACCGAAGGCAAAGAAGACAAAGTTAGAACCTTTCGAAAAGAAGAATGCTTTTGTGGGATATAGAGTGTTCCACATGGAGATTGATGAGGAGCAGGTGGCTCCACCAGTGGTGAGGCAAGCGGCCCCACCTAGTACCAGTTCAGAGGAAGCCAAAGTTTAGAGGGACTCGGCCCTTAGGATCCAGTACGAAGGAGCAGCCTCCCAGGACAGTTCATTGGAGATCAAACTTCAAAAGATGTAAAGGGAGCAGATGGCTCCAGAGATTAAACAAACTCAAAGGGAGTCATGTTTTAGAGGGAGCATGGAACTCTAGGATCCATGGATACTTGATGAGCTTGGTTTTAACCAAGATTGTACATACTCGGAGTGAGCTTGATCTCAGAGAGAGACAGTTGGCTCAAGGGAGAGCCAATGATTCAAAGGGAGTTACCCCTCAGATCCAGGTGGGAGAGAGTGTTATGAACATAAATATACATATATCATAGATATTCATAACATAATAATTAATAAATAATAATTATTAATAACGAAAGGTCATGTCTCAAAGGACATGACTATTGGTAAAGGGCACCCCTGCGTGGGTATATAAACGAGCCCTCATTCTCAATTGTAAATCATCTATATCTTATTATTCATTCTTATTACATATATATTTGTCCATATGGATTTGGTTACTATATTCCAGATATTTTGGATAATTCTTGTGTGAGTGAACTTTGTTCGTCTCATTTGGTATCAGAGCAAGTCTCGATCCGGCTTTTAACCAACCCCATCGTTTCAGAGTTTCTCTGATTATCTTGGTCCTTGACCATAATTCGGCTTTTAGCCACACACAAAATTTTTAGAGTCTCTCTAAATCTGGTCCTTGACCACATCGACCTTTGGCCATTTAAAAATCAATTTCTTTGAAAAAATAATAATAATAATAATAATAATAAAAAATTTCGCTGCATATTTCAGATAAAAGAAAAAAAAAATCATAAATATTCTATCTTCAATTAATAACAGGTTAACTGTACTTCAATCTGCTACCACTGTACAGATTGAACCACTGTGTATAATCAAATTAATTCAGTATTGTTGTCATCTGTACGTACATAGACACAATTGTTGAAGTCGGTATGCAACTATCTCGTACAGTGAAATTAAAACTGGTTTTTTGTACGTTCCAATAAAAATTACACAGTAAAAGAAAACCGTACAGTGAATCCTTAACATCCGTACAACAAATTAAAAAAATAAAAGATCGTGTGGTACATCGTACAGTGAATCTGTACAACCGTACTCATTAATTATGTCACGTGGCTGTCCGTTCATTGTTTCATTGTATGTTCTGTTTGTACAGTCTGTACGAAATTGACAGGCATTTACTCTGTACTAACCACCGTATAGCCTCCATCTTCTGCTACCGTGCCATCTGAGGTCGTGTTTGCCAGTTTAATTAACGCTAAGTTGATCCGTACCAATATTAAAATCTGGCCGTACATATAAATTAAAAAGACACCATATTAAATTGCAATGATACCATCTATTCATGTTCGTATATCAAGGGTCACGACTTTGTGAAGAGTTATATTGATTCTTGAAGTTACAAGACTTATTTAATATTAAGGATAAATGATAGTGAAGTCATAAACAAAGTTATTAGAATACATCTTTTAAATCTGAAAGGAGAAAGGCATATATTTAAATTAATACGAATTAGTGATGCAAGATAAAGGTGAAGTAAATCAAAAAAGGGGATAAAGGTTATAAAATCTATTAAAGTCGACTTAGTATTCTGAAAGTGAAGATTTATTTTCATAAAGTTATGACAAGTATTATTTAAAAGGGGATAAAAGTTATAAAATAAGAAAAGAAGTTGAAAAAAAAAAGACATTTAATTATTGAAAAGGTTATTAAAAAAAAGTACTTTTTCATTAAAGTATAAATATTAAAAATAAAGTTAAAAATAAAAAAAACCCACTTTATATCAAAGTTTAATATAAAAAACAAAAAGGTGTGACTAAGTGAATATCACGTACCTTTTATAAAGTATAAAAATAAATACAAAAAGATATTAAAAAAAAAAAAGTAAAAGGGTACATTTCAAATAGTATATTGATACTCTAAACCATTACCAAAGGATATTTCAAATATTAAATATTAAAGAGAAGGAACTTTTATACAGATATTAAAAGGAAATTACTCTTATACAGAAAAGGGTATTTTATATAAGATATTTATTTATAAAGTGAAAGGAGTATAAGGAAAAGGACTTTTTCTAAAAAGATTGAAGAAACATTTAAAAAATCATTTATTATGGAAGGATATCAAGATAATTCAGACATACAATCACGAATATTGGAAGGAGAACTAGGACATTATAAAGCGATCAATCAAAAATTACAGTTTGAAATTGAGAAGGAAAAATATTTTAATGGGTTAACACAGAAAGATAATCATTACTTCAAAGAGCGTATTCGGGAACTCATTGCACAAAATGAAGAACTAAAGATCGAAAGACAAAAAATGGACCAAGACTTAATAGAACGAAATGAAGAAATATTACGATTAAAAAATCATAATCAAAATCTACTAGTTAAAATCAAGAAGTCAAAAGACAAGAAGCAAGGGAATACAAATTTAGAACAAGAAAATCAAGCTCTCAAGGAGAAATCAACCGAAAAGGAGGAAGAAATCTCCGGCTTAAGGAACCTTAACCAGAAGTTACTTGAACAAATTAAAATCTTAAAGGACGAAAGAAAGGAGAATCTAGAATCAAAAAAAGATAATAGGTCAGAAAATAAGGAAGAACTCGTACGATTAAGACGACATAATCAAGACTTATTAACTCAAATTAAAAAGTTGAAGCATGATAAGAAGACTTTTCAAGAAAATCTAGATTGCAACACATCATTAGTCGATAAGGAAACGATGACAGACCCAATCAACTTTACAAATCAAAAGGAAGCAAATCCAGTTGATGTAAAGAAGTTTTCAAATATCGAGGTACCAACAAGCCAGAAGTATCAAGAAGACTCAATTCCAAAATTTAATCAACAAAAAGCTACAAGTATACGAAGTAAGGATCAAGTTGCAACGATGCCTTATCAACATCCCAACCACAAAAATCGATACTTTAGCCAATCCTTGTATCAACAAAAACGAATGACCAGTATGTCGAAGAATATTACTTCCACTACAAGGGATGCTCAAAATAGAAGTTATCATGAGAGTTGCAATACATCAAGTTCTTTCCAAGAACCCTATAAAATCCCCATGCAAAAGATCGAATTAGGATGGGTAGACTCCTTTACAATGCGAAAGTTTTGCTCAGCGCTTAGAAAATCCTATCGTCTCAAGTCCTCAACGATTACTAACTCGATAATGAAGAATCAGGGGACAATAAGTACAAGCTTGCGCAAGAGATAAGTCTTCCATAAAGTATGCTTTGAGGACAAAGCATTTTTAAGGGGAAGGCAATGGTATGAACATAAATATACATATATCATAGATATTCATAACATAATTATTAATAACGAAAGGTCATGTCTCAAAGGACATGACTATTGGTAAAGGGAACCCCTGCGTGGGTATATAAACGAGCCCTCATTCTCAATTGTAAATCATCTATATCTTATTATTCATTCTTATTACATATATATTTGTCCATATGGATTTGGTTACTATATTCCAGATATTTTGGATAATTCTTGTGTGAGCGAACTTTGTTCGTCTCAGAGAGACATCTCCTAGGACTGACAGACAAGTGTCATGAGTTGAGGAGGCCAGACAGAAGTTTCAGAGTAAAGAGGCTTCTAGGAGATGTGATCTTGCTACAATGACAAAGGAGGCAGCCAGTCAGGAGGACTAGGTATGGATTTTGTCTCAGTCACAGAGGGAGCAACCAGTCAAGCAAACTGGACAGCGAGGCTTACTCCAGTGACAGAGGGAGTTAGCCTCAAAGTTCAAGATGGAGGATCCTGATCGTATGTACTCTTGGGATTAGAGGTGTGATGAGATTAGATGAGATCTTCCTCATTCAGGGGATACTGATGAGATTTGATATGATGGACTGCAAGTCCATGACTACACCTATGATGACAAATCTGAATAAGTTGAGTGATTCTGCTTCATATTCAAATTTAGTGGATCCCACGACGTACAGGCAGTTGATTGGATCCTTGATGTACCTGGTCAATGCCAAGCCAGATATTTGCTTTGTAGTGAGCACCCTGAGCCAATGTTTGGTTGAAGCCAAGGTAGTGCCAGTGGGTGGCAGCAAAGCATGGTATAGTTAGATATGATTTTTCTCAGGTGATAAAGTAAGGCTGCAGAGATATACAAATTATGATTGAGCGGGGAGTGCAATAGACAGATTGAGCACCTCAGGGTGTTGCTTCAACTTGGAATCGGTTATGATTTCTGGGATAAGCTGAAACCAGGCTTCTGTAGCACTCAGTCCAGCAGAGATGAAGTATGTCACAGCCAGTATCGCGAGTCATGAAGCAGTGTGGCTTCGGAAGCTTCTTGCAGGACTTCATCCAAGACATGGTACAGAAGGGAGCAGTGAACCTCCAGTACTTATCCATAGATGAGCAGATTGCAAATATCCTTCCAGAGTGGCCATGTTGATTTAGCTGAGGAGGATGATACACAGGATTAGCGATATTGATATGGGTAGTGATGAGCATTGATGTTTCAGCAATGGGCAGACGTTCTCCTAGATTGGTCATGCACAGAGCTATGCTAGTGCTGATATGACTAAGGGAGAATGATTCATTTACTCACTGGGCTCTGCTTGTGGTGAATGGCCCAGGTATGTCGATAACATCGGGCAGACGTTGCCCCAGATTGGTCATGCACGGGGCTATTCTAGTGCTGATATGACCAAGGGGAGAATGATTCATTCACTCACGGAGCTCTGCTAGTGGTGAATGGACCAAGTGTGTTGATGTTCTCTAGGTTCGGGCAAACATTCTTCCTAGATTGGTCATGCATGGGGCTATGTTAGTGTTGGAACTTGGTATGACCAAAGGAGAATGATTCACTCATCCACGGGGCTTTGCTAGTGGTGAGTGGCCCAAATAAGCATCAAGCAAACATTATCCCAGATTGGTCATGCACAGGGCTATGCTAGTGTTGATATTGTTATCCACCAGTTTGCACAAGCTGGATTTCCTGAAGAGCCGCCAGAGAATGAGCAAGCAATGCTCATATTTACAGATGTCAGAGTTCAGCAGGTCTTTAAAAGATCCCCTTTTTCTGCATTTCCACCGTTGTAATAAATGTCCTAAGTATGAGAGATTGTAAAAGGCTATTGGCCACCCTTGATCTAGGAGTGGGCACATACTTCGGAGTGTTTTTTTTACTTGTTAATTATTTTTTTTTGCTTGCCTTAGTGAGCGATTAAATAATTTCTAAGTTTTTTCACTCAGATGACTTGCTCCAAAGCCGGAGTATGTGTTGACAAGCAGGTCTTGGTATGGAAAATCCTATGTCTAGTGTCAGAATGTATATAAGCTCATACTAGAACATAGTGTCTAAGTCATTTGGAAATTGCGGCTAAGTCTAATAGGTTTTTTTTTTTAAGTTTTCAGTGAATTAATTAAATTCCCGCAAAAATGGAATTTATTAATTCTGAGTCAATAAATGTAAAAAATATGGCATCAAGTGTTGTCAGATGTCATATTTACAGTCGTTTTCCAGTCCGGAGTATGATGTAAACCCCTATTTCCCATCTTTCGAGACTAAAAAGTGATTATTATCACTAAAAAAGTCAATATGACTCAAAAAATACGAAAAAGGGGTAATTAATTAAATCTCTTAAATTTTAGGAGAACTGGGGAACATGTTTTAAACATGTTTTTTGTGTGTCCCTAGTTGACTAAATGCTTAAGATGATTTAACTAAGGGGAGGTTGACTTAGATTAGATGACATGGAGTTGAAAGGAGTTTCCAATGAAGGAACTCGACTCCCATCCTAAGTGGCGCATCCCTAAAATCCTAGCGCATCTCCTATGTGGCCCACGCACCACTTAACTCACTCATCACTCACACTCTCTCCTAGTTCACTCATACTCACTCCTGCTTCTCCCGAGTTCACTCGCCCTCCACTCCTTTTTCACTTACCTCCACTCGCCCTTCACTCCCACGCATCTCCTCCTCATCTAATGCGCCACTCCCTCATCCCTATGCATTACCTAAACCCTAAACCTAACCCTAAGCGCATGCATAACCTAGGGATTGTCACCTCCATTTCTATTTAAGAGAGGGTTGACCTCCTCATTAGTTAGTGAATCTTGGGCAAGCAAACATTGCAATGCTGTACCTTCTTATGAAATAATAAAGACTTTGGAGCTAGCTTTGGTCTGTGGAGTCAATGTGTGGATGGATGTTGGATATATGAGGTAATGTTGTTTTGATTTTTTATGCATAGTATCTTTGCTATTTGGCTAATCATAGGGATATTGTTATCTAGATGGAGTAAGTTGTTTAATTTGTTTATTATGCAATTTACTTGTTGATCTATACTTAAATATTTAATAGCATGTGTGTTTTTGCTTAAACTAATGTGCTCTTGAAGATTGTTGTGTAGAGAAACACCAAATACAGGAACTTGTAGGTATCCATTTTGCAGGTAGTACCAATCTCTTGGAGAGGCAAAGGAGCTCGATTGCTTCCTCTCTTCTTTCCAAGGAGTTCTTCAAGAAGGCATTCACCCTCTTTTTCTTCACATCAAGGAGAGCCCCATAGCTCATTTTTCAAGCTCAAGCGAAAACTCAAATCTGATAAAACTCTTTCCCCTACTCTCTTTTCTTTGATTGCATGCAAGTTAGAATAAGTCAATATTTCTCTCTTAAACATCTCAAGATTTGCATGCATGGTTTGCTAGATCTAAGCTGGAATCTATCATTTTTAAACGTAGATCTAGACAAAATTTGAAGCATTTTACTTGGTCTTTTTCATCTAAGTTTTAGGTCAAGATTTTTGCTTAATTTAAATTGTTTATCGAGCTGTTTAGAGATAGTAAGTTTGTTGTCCTAAAACAGCAAACAGAAATCTTTAAAAAGAGCCTAAATTAGGATAGTTTAAAGCCTCAAAAAAACCCTAAATTTCACCTTTTTCCTTAGAAAAAATTCCTAAAATTTTGGTAAATTTTTTAAGTTGTTTAGAACTTTTTTTATCATTTCTAACTTAATCTGTTTGTTGTTTTGTTGCAGCAAGTACAGATCCAAGAGGAGATTCTGCTCGTTTTGGGTGAAATTCAAGTTTTTCAAGGACCCTGGGGGTTGTGACTTCGTCAAAACAAAGTGTCTATTTTCTTTTCTTTCTTCTTGTACTCCTTTTAAAGATCCATCAATAAGGATCCCTCTTCTTCTAAAAGAGTTAAAAGCTCAAAGAGAACACTGAGTTCTCCATTGTAATAAGTAATAAAAGCGGGCCTTTTGTGCCCAGTTTCTTCATCCCCTTAGGGGGAGTTGTGTTGTGGTTTGCTGTTTTTTTCTCTTTAAGTTGTGCATGCCTAAATCTAATAATCAATTACACAAGTCAAGCAATATCAAACACACTACAACACTCTAACTTCATGCATGTTAAACCACTTCTCAAATTTCTCATGCAATTTTAGTTCAAGTAATTTTCCTTCTTTCAGTTTTCCAACAACATTTCAAGCAATATCTTGTTGATCTCTATCTCAAATACAAAGCAGGGTATATAAACTTATGTGTTGCAATTCATTTCTTTCTTTCTTTCAAAGTGTTTGTACAAGTGCCTCAATTACAAAGCAAGGTGTGTGATCTCTCTTTTCATTTTCATCAAAGTAATTGAACCTTGCTAGTATAATTAGGGCAATCTCTGAATGGTACTATTCATCTAAAACCACTACCCTAGGTGGAGTGTGTCAAATCACCTGGCAACTCGCCTTGTTGGATCTGTGGCACACCCAGTCAACAAGTTTTAGATTGGTGAATAATACATAAGGGGGCCAAACACTTTCATTAATTAATTACAAAATTAACCTTAATAAAATCTTCGATCTACACTGCCCACGACTCCCTTTAAGGCATTGGTTAAAACATACTGTCCATCTTTCTTATATGAGCAGTGTTACTTATGAATGTTATCTAATCTCTTTATTGCTCTTGATTATTTCAACGGTTGTATCCTTTTGATGTATAAATGTTTCATAAGCAAATGTTCTTTATGATGATATATGCTAAGTAGTGTGATCGAATTTTATTTTTCAGCAATAAACTCCTAGGCTGAAGTATTTTTCTTTCTTAGTTTTAGAAAAGCCTTAGTTTTCTTTTCATAGGGACTACCCCCCTTGGCTTCGCTAGGAGTTGGCCTAGACGGAGGAGTTGAGGATCAGGTGGCAGCTCCTTGACTCGAGACTTGCCCCCAAGGACACACTAAGTGGATTGAAGGTTTCTTCCACGTTACACCAAGTGTGTATTAAGACGGCAACATATATCACCAAGGGTAATGATTCAGTCACTCACAAGGCTCTGCTAGTGGTGAATAGCCTAGGTGTAGTCCTTCTCATGTCAAGCAGTGGATGGACTCGAGATGCTATCACATGCATATTCTGGGATGGATTGCATGTGCGGAGATGGCACATCAACATGGCTCATGAAGACAACCTTTCTATGACAGAAGAAATCCAAGAATGGAGAATGCCTCCCTCACTGAGAGGGACTTTTGGAGATTTGCAACTTCGGGCAGTCATTCTCCACAACAAAGTAAAAAAAGACCCATCTACACCATTACAGAAGCCCCAAGAAGAAGTTGAAGACCCAAGAAGAGATGTCAACCCCACAAGAAAAATAATAATAAAATTGAAGACCCAGAAATAAGAAGTCGACCCCAGACTGACGCCCAGATCAGTATAAATATAGGACTAGCTCATTTCAAACAACTCTTTCTGCAGTGCGCACAAGGCAGTTGCAGCTGCAATTTTAGCAGTTTCGCTATTTTTGGGTTATTGGTTATCTTGGAGAGTGCGCCACACTTGGAGAAGCTCTTGCTTGGTTATTCTTGGTCATATTATTGAGGAGCTAGGTCTTGGTGATGCTAGCCTTGGGGAGGATCTTCTCCGTATGGTATTTTGGCTATTGATGGTGATGTATTGGTAATATCTTGGACTGAATTCTTCTAGAGTAAGGTTGTCGGGTTTTCTCCCAAGTTTGGGTTTCCCAAGATAAACTCTAGTGTTCTTGTGTTGTCTTCTTGTGTCTACTGTCCATGGTTAATATTTCTAGATCTTGTTATTTCCACTGCATTGTTATAGTTGAGATTTTCATTGTATAGTTATTTTATGATAACTGTTGTATGGAACTGAATCTTGTTATTAATCATAAGGCAATAACTATCAGATCTAAGAATCATATAAACACCAACACTTGTCCCATCCTTAGGATTTCATTGTCGTTGTCGGACTTCATACAAGTCCCGGCTCTCATCCGCTCTCGACGATGATGCCTTTCCGACGAAGGTTTGAGATCTACTCACCTGCCAAATCAACAGCTAGGAACTCTCTCAACTCAACACTAGGTTTCTCCACTGGCTAACGCGCTAATTTGGGACTTAGCCAATTTTGAAGGTTCTGCAAGGGTTTCACCGAGTCTTCAGGAATCAGAGAATCACTCTAAGGCTGTCACTGGCCCTCAACCTCATAAAAAGAAAGATCTTGCATATCTTACAAGCTTTCCGCACAAAGACCACGACTGCCTCTAGGCTCATGGTTCTTCATTCCTCACAGGGATCTCTCAGGCCAACAAGACACTCGCATCACTGGTTAAATGAAGTTTCTATCCGTTCTTGCAAACTTTCGTCTCAAAGCTGCATGGTTCATAATGTCGCAGGTTGTCCTCACTTGTCCTTTTTCGGGACTTCTCAAACCAACTAAAAACCATAACAAACACATTCCAATCACTCGGGGTTCAATTCATTCATTATAAGCATTCATATTTCCCACTTAAATCAAACGTTTACATGTATTACAACATTCAAACACAATTAATCAACTAGGTTATACACGTATCTGATCGAGATAATGCCAACACCAATTGACTGAGAGAGGATGCCTTTCCTCCCAACCTTAGGCCATACTATAGAGTGCCTTCCTACAATACACCACCCCCGTTCCAAGCCATGATAACACAAGGGAAATGATTTAGCTGGTCTCCGAACTCAAGATGATCCAGGAAGGTTTCTCTCCTTCCTCCTCTGACAACAGTAGAAGTTGCCCCCTTCCCACTGAGCTCAGGGTCTCTCCAGGTTTATCAGGTGGTTTCTCAATTGGATTTCCTCTGCACAAGGGAGTCCCTTCTCTGCTAAACAATCCCTCAACGACCTCCCCTTACCAGTGTCGATTTATGTTCAGTAAGCACCAAGTTGTAGCCTGCTATTGCTCCAGTCTAGATCCGGGTCTTATTTGCTTCAGAGTGATCAATCTCAATTTCGACAAGTTTCCTCTTTTCTTCAAGGAAACTTTCCACTTTCTTCTCTTCTTCAATCTGTGCCACAAGCACCTCTGCTCACTACGCTCTCAACCTGTGAGTTCGTCGTTGACTGGTTCTACCTCTGAACATTCTTCATGTTATGTCTTCATATGCCACTCTTGGTGACTATCCGCTCTATTTGTGCATGTGTTTTCCCCTTATGTCTTCTTAAAGTTTAAGCTATTATTAGGTTACCTTTCAATTTACTAGATAACAATAGCATAGATAGGATCACTAAGAGAAACACAATTACAAGATACACAACATTTATCTTGGGAAACCCTCGTGGGGAAGAAAACCCAACAAAACTTCCTTAATATAGATAGCCAATACAATGCCAAGACAATGAACCAAACAACACAGAAATTCCTCTCCCAAGAATGCGCCTCTCTCTCTCTTCCTTCTTCCGGCAACCAGTAACTGCAGCTTCCTTCAATACTTGTGCACTAGATGAGTAAGTTGAGTGTGTGTACAAATGAGGTGTTGGCCTCTCTTATTTATACAATCTGGCAGGCGCTGCACTGGGGTGTCTTTTCACTGGCTGGGCCGACTTCTCATTCTGGGTGGTTATAACCACTTTAATATATTCTGGCTGGGCCAACTTCTCATTCTGGGTGGTTATACCCACTTTAATATATTATGGGGCCAACTTTTCATTTAGCCTATTACAATTAGGGTTTGATCAATCCGCAACAGGGGATTTGGTCATTTACAATACCTGACATGATCAATCCACAAAAGGGGATTGATCTAATCAATAATAAACATATTTTATCTTTTACTTTATCCACAAAAGGGGATAAGAATATTCTTTGCAGTTACACAATATTTTAACACTCCCTCTTAACAAGAAGGATATTCTTTATCTTTTGACAGGTCACTGGATGTCATCATCAACTGGGCAACATCATCAACTGGGTAACATCATTAACTGGATAACGAGAGGCATCCACTCGATTATCTGGCATCATGATCACTGACTGGCATATCTATAAATCATCAGAAATTTTGTTCTCTTTATCCTCGTGCAAAAGATACTCTTTCTTTCTTTCGTCTTCACGCAGAAGATACTTCTTTCTTATCTTCACACAGAAGATATCTTATCTTCACACAGAAGATGTCTTATCTTCACACAGAAGATATTCTATGAGTTTTGCCATTCCTTTTTTGTTCTCCCTTCTCTTGTAGTCATCTATCTCACCCATCCACTGGGGAGAACTACTACCATAGCTTCACTCCTAGTCATCCCACATGAACTAGAGAAGCTAATATGCTAGCTTGGGCAAGACTAGACTCCCTTTCCATGATCCACGCAGGATCACGACACAAACCTCAAGAGCCAACTAACCATTCCACATGGTCAAGGTTTGTGTTCTAAGCTACTCAATCCTTGGCCAGAGGAGAGTATCTGCCTGCTGCCCCTTGGAGAAACATCCACATTCCTCTCTACGAGGGTGGTCACACCCCTCTCTACGAGGGTATTCTAGCATGTCCCTAGAGTATCCAAAACTCAACACTTGGACAAAGGCCAACCTTGGCAAATTTCTCATTCCCCTTCTCTACGAAGGTCTCTTCTCTTTCCTTCTCTATGAAGGTCTACCTGTGGGATTGCTCTTTCCTTCTCTACGAAGTTCTTTTCTCTTTCTCCTTCTCTACGAAGGTCTAGCTATGGGATCTGAAAAAATCTCTTGTGGTCCAAAATCTTTCCATGGTATAATACCATGCTACCCATCTATTGGGCACCATCCATCTACTTTCCTAACTGCATCAAATCACAATCCTCCATTTCGAACTCGGAGACATGGCTCCCTCTTGCACCAAACTAATAGCTTCTAATCATCATCCTTGAAGTTCTCTTATGTAATATCCTGGGTGCCTTCTTGAGTTCGAACATTTCTTTCTTTTTGTCTTCATACTGGATCAACCTGCTCCCTCTTGCACCAAGCTAATAGCTTCTAATCATCATCCTTGAAGTTCTCTTATGTAATATCCTGGGTGCCTTCTTGAGTTCGAAAATTTCTTTCTTTTTGTCTTCATACTGGATCAACCTGCTCCCTCTGCATCTATAAGAACAGTTCTAGAGCAACCTGTAGTTATATGCATCTCATCAACTATATCTGAGTATCCATCTTTTTCTTCATCTTGAACATTTATGTTCTGCATCTTTAGGAGCCTCCTGGTCCTATATAAATACTGGATATTGTTTGGTCTTTACTCACTGTCACCATATCATACGTCCCCATGCTGTCTAACTTCTGCAAGTAAAGGCATAAGTTCTTTCTTCCAAGAACTGTAAACTTACTTACAGTATGCTTTCTGAGACATGTCACTTAGCCAATTAGTCACTAACAATAAGTATTAATAAAACTATATCATGATTCCTATCAGAGTAGTACACATCTTTTCTTAAGCAAAACTTGTTCAACCATGTACACATCTGAAACCCTAATCATGAATAAGACTTTTGAACCCTTTTTCACTCTAGCTATGAAATTACCAAATTTTTTCCTTACTCTCATAGCTAAACACATACCTTTGTCACTCTCATGAGTGATCATACCTGAAATAAATATTGTATCTCTTTCTTTATCCTCTTCTTTGATACTTCCTTCATAACTCTGCATAGACACTAAAATAAAACGAGGTTAATTAACATTCTCACAAAAGACTAACTTGTAATGATAAAGTATTAAAGTAAGCAAGATACTAAAAATAAACATGAATACTTATCTTTTGTTTTTGTGTGGTGAGGCTCTACGGACTCTACCATTTACTATCTTTCTTCAGATCAACTATCTTCAACTTAAAGTACATAATCCTCAATTCCTGTTGAATCTTTCTTTGAGGGAGGAGATTCCTCTTCCTCTCCCACATGTGCTTGATGCTTTCTTTTCCCTCTGGTTCTGGTACACCCATTGTAACATGTTCTAGGAGATCATTCTCGTCTAGAATCATCTACAACCTATGCTTCCAAGATCTGAAGTTTCCAGATCCTTCCAGCCTGTCTTCTACCCCCATTCTGGTAGCCATTCTTTCTTGTAGTAGAAACCCTAGCCCTCCGGGCTTATAGAAATAATAGAAAAAACAAATTTCTTGGATTTGAAAACTGAACTCACAAAAAGATGCGTTGGACTGAGGCGAGTATGCTGGTATAGTCAGTTTTTGAAAATTCCAATTTTTGACCCTTGAAACTGGACCAGCGGATTTCTGGACTGGTGCATCTGGTTTTCTGGTACTTCTGGTTTCCCAGTACTTATGGTTTCTCGATACTTATGGTTTTTCGGTACTTCTGGTTTTCCAATACTTTTGGT
The DNA here is from genome assembly GCA_009831015.1 of Picea engelmannii. Classification (NCBI taxonomy): domain Eukaryota; kingdom Viridiplantae; phylum Streptophyta; class Pinopsida; order Pinales; family Pinaceae; genus Picea; species Picea engelmannii. Next base: position 15,437 of record WSFP011380095.1, on the reverse strand, counting down.
TTCCTGGTACTTCTGGTTTTCCAGTACTTCTGGTTTTCTGGTAATTCTGGTTCTCTGGTACTTCTGGTACTTCTGGTACTCTGGTTTTCCGGTACTTCTGGTACTTTGTGAAAACTAGGGTTTCACTTTCCGAGAGATCTAGCCACTGAAAAGGTGCGCTGAAGATGCCAAAGTGTTCCTTGAGGTAGGGTGCACTTTTCTAAATGGTTTTGGGGTTGAAATTCTTCTTCAATAAAAAGCCCTAATTTTCTTGTACAACAACAGTGACGTTTTTCTTTTTCCTGTGAAAGATGCTCTCTTCAACTTAGCTTTGAAACCATGTTAAAGTTTAAGCTATTATTAGGTTACCTTTCAATTTACTAGATAACAATAGCATAGATAGGATCACTGAGAAAAACACAATCACAAGATACACAACATTTATCCTCAGAAACCCTCATGGGGAAGAAAACCCAACAAAACTTCCTTAATATAGATAGCCAATACAGTGCCAAGACAATGAACCAAACAACACAGAAATTCCTCTCCCAAGGATGCGCCTCTCTCTCTCTTCCTTCTTCCGGCAACAGATAATTGCAGCTTCCTTCAATACTTGCGCACTAGATGAGTGAGCTAAGTGTGTGTAAAAATGAGGCGCTCGCCTCTCTTATTTATACAATCTGACAGGCGCTGAGCTGGGGTGTCTTTTCATTGGCTAGGCCGACTTCTCATTCTGGGTGGTTATAACCACTTTAATATATTCTGGCTGGGTTGACTTCTCATTCTAGGTGGTTATAACCACTTTAATATATTCTAGCTGGGCCGACTTCTCATTCTGGGTGGTTATAACCACTTTAATATATTCTAGCTGGGCTGACTTCTCATTCTGGGTGGTTATAACCACTTTAATATATTCTAGCTAGGCCGACTTCTCATTCTGGGTGGTTATACCCACTTTAATATATTCTGGGGCCGACTTTTCATTTAGCCTAATACAATTAGGGTTTGACCAATCTGCAATAGGGGATTTGGTCATTAATAATACCCGACATGATCAATCCACAAAAGGGGATTGATCTAATCAATAATAAATATATGTTATCTTTTACTTTATCCACAAAAGGGGATAAGAATATTCTTTGCAGTTACACAATATTTTAACATGTCTCTGCCTGTCTCTTAGTGATATGTCTCTGTTGCGTCTAGTTTGTTCTTCTCTCTCTCGTATCCTTATGCTGACAGTTCGGTGGTGTTTTCCACCTTTGGCCTCTTCTTCCTCCTATCCTCTCGGGATTCTCGTAGCCTTCCTGCATACGCAACTCGTAGTCCGCAGTTCCTATTCTGAAGGGGCAAGCCCATGGCGTCCTGCTGTCAAGTCATTCAATTTCCCCCTTGCTTCTTCAAAAGACCAATCCACCACAATTATTAATTGCTTCAACCACTTCCCTAACCTTTCATAACTGCTCACATGGCTCCATCCAGATCAGGTATGCTAGAAGGTGTAAGTTCATGCTTAGCAAGCATAATTAAGCTTGTTAAACAAGCTTCTTGTTTTCTTCATTCAACATCTTAGTTCCACTTCCCCCAGCCACTCAATCAATCCTTGCTTCATCAATCCCCACTTGTGTATCATGGCTAGTACTTTTCAAGGTTGTTTCCTCTCGGTTAGCGGTTTTAGTGTTTTCATTAAATCAAAACATCATTGCATGCTTCATAAACATAATTATATGAAGTCTTAGCATAATTACAATCTTGGGAAAAACAGAGTGTTACACAAGGCATCCTCCACCATGTGCATATATTAATTTCACGCTTCCCCAATAACCAAAAGGCTCAAGCAACAAAGGTGGGGTGTTCCTCAAAAACTTGGTCAAAATGCGGCGAGAATTTTAACACGATAGATTTGTAACCACCATAACTCACTATTTTTTTGTCATAATTTCTATTATGACGACAATTTGGAAATGTCGCAACCATCATACATCTAATGGCATTGATTTGATGGAAACTTTGGCACTCTATCAAAATAAAACAGCTCCTAAAGCTAGGGTGTCCTTAAAATATGCAATGAAACCCTAGATTTAGGGTTTGGAACCTCCTAGATCTCCTCCAATGTGAAATGTCCTCATCAATGGCATGGAAAAGAGTGCAATGATCAAGTAAAACCCTCAATAGTGGATATCTGTCTCTCTAAGGTGAGATGTCCTCCAATCATAAATAAATGTGCAACAAGGCTTCCAAGAAAGGTGGACGTCCTCCTCAAATCAAGTGCTAAGAAGGTGGATCCATGAAGCAGGCACCAAATCCATGAAGAAGACATGTGGAATTTCATCAAAACTAACTTCATGAAGAATGGGGGCAGCCCCTCATCAACCAATAAAATAGGATTACGCCTAAACATGTGTGAAAGATACTCCTCCAAAGATGGCACTTGTGAACAATGATGCATGAGAAGGTGTGCAAGGTGACCCCACAAGGTGGAGCACTCAACAATAAAGCATCAACAAATGTGCAACATTGAACAAACCACTCAAGCTCAAGGTCCATGATGTAACAACCCTCCTTAAGTGTGGAAAGGGATAACTTCATAAAGCAAAGGATCAATCCATCATGGAATAATGTGGAATATGCTAAATCCATGGAGGAGAGAACCAAAACAAGCCATCTATCACCATCAATCCATATACCAAGTCATCCATATGATCAACCAAATCATCAAGAAGGGGGATGGTCTCATCGAGGATGTATCAACTAGATGAAATGCCTCCACATATGAGCCAAACAAAGGGGGCACTACACATAGGACCATGACCCACCTCATAAGTAACCCATCCATGCATAAAAAGAATCCATAAGAGTTAGGGCATTGGAGAAATGGATCTCTAACCATGCTTATACCCACTCATCAAAGTAATAAATCATATGCAAAAGAGGAGGGTGTATGCCAAGCACTCTATGTCAAGATGAAGCCAACCAAATGAGGATGCCAATACAATGTTTAACTTAGCCCAAAAGTGCTAGGGCACTCTTCCCATAGAGTCACATATCAACATGTATCATCAACTATCCAATGATCACAAGGGCTCCATAACCAAGTCTACTAGCATGAAAGGAAAGCAACCACCAAGACAACCCAAGTATCAACATCAAGTGAAAGCACAACCCCTAGGCCATCAACCTGTAAACCTGCCTTTGTGATACACATCACGAGCATGGTTAAAAATTTTACTGGTGTAGGCCTCATGCAAAATGAGGGGTAACAGAACCCATCCACTAGAACTTCATGTAAGATATTAGTCTCTCTGGTTGATTAATCTGCAGCAAGAGTATACTTCTCTACCTAGATAGCATCTACAATTCATTAAATTTGGAAGTCTGACTTACTAAGAAAACATCGTTGAAGCTAAATAGCTGTCCTCCGTACATGAATTCAGCTTCATAGGGATAATATTTGCCTATTATAAACTCCCAATTATGCAGTGAAAGATTGTATATGAATAAAATGACATATAATATTGTATTTACAATGATACCCAAAATCAGAAGACCAAAAATCTCGTCCATGAGAGCTAAAATAAAACCTTCGCATTTTCTGCCACATCAAACTAGAGGATCAGAGTAAAGATGTTGGGAAACAAAACAAAATGGATCACAAAAGTTTACCACTAGGCAGTATACCAATTTTATTTACCATTATTTGCTCTTAATGGTACCTCCCACTCATAAAATCATTTATTGTGGGGTGCCATTATATAGAAGTTTACCACTTGTTGACAATATATATGTAGAACGGATACTTTTTAATGACATTGCAAATGTAGAATAACTCTCATGTATCTAACTCTCGCTTAAGTGATTGATAGCGGAACAAGATGTTTCCAAACATGTTGTCAATTGGGTCTAGATTGGGTGGTTAAGAGTAGAAGTTGTTATCCTCCCCACCCAAGTTCAAATCCTGCTTGTGACATGTATGCCCCTTGTGGGCCGATTGGGGCTGAAAAGGTACGAGCAATTTCACTCTCACTTAATTACTTGAAGGCAGGATGAAATATTCCAAACATTTTAGCCCAAGGCATTAGCTCAAATGATTGCCGTGAATGTTGTCAGGCATTTGGTTATTTCCTTGTCAGCAGGTGCCTCATTCAAATCCCCCTAGGTGAGGCAAATTAGTCTATACTGACAGGTTTACGAAGGATGTCATTCATGAATGTGGGGAAGCATCCCTTGGGTTTCCCCATGAGGTCTTCCTTGGGGAAATAAATCCAACTATACAGGTGTTGAGATCATAAGAGATAGTAGATCCACGGTGATCTCTTTAACAAACATTAATCCAACAAGAAGAAATGTAACAGTGCTTAACATAGATTACAAGAAGATGTTCACATACCATGACTTTATCAAGATAATTTACCCATAACCAAGAGAGACACCACAAGTAGAGCAAAATAGTACAGGTGCTCCTAGGCAAAAGAATGAATGACTTCCCTTGAATGAGATAAATCATAATACAAATGAGAGCTTGAATTGTGTATATATACAACTCAACTGATGTGTCCCATCAAGAAAGGAAGCATCCCTTCAAGACAGGGTTATGGGCCCACAAAACAAGGGCACAAACACCAAGAAGGTTATTGAGCCTACATATCAAGTTTGAATAGGTTGGCCTTAACCATAAAATACAATACATGGGTTTAACTACCCAAAGGTTGGCCCATTAAGGGCCTCAACTACCCACATAGTAGACTGGCATGTGACCACAAGTGATGATTACACACATATTCTCAACAACATGATTGTAAGAGAACTCACTGTACCTGTCACCTTTTGAGCGTCTTGGACGATCTCCTGTGCTAAAATTTGCCATACTATACTCACAACGAACCTGAAAATGAATTATCAAGACTCAAGCAATTATGTAACATAACAAATAACCAACAACAAGGCTGAGTTGGACATGGTTTTTATGAGCAAGGAACATAAAAATAACAAAATATTGCTTAAGAAAAAGAAAGTTTAGTGCAGCGGGCCTATTCTATCCTATCTTCTACATGTGTGAAAGAAAAACCTAAGCAGGAACAGATTAAAATAAAATTTACGCCCTTCTAAATATTGCTGAGATATCAAATATAAAGATAAAGCTCATTACATAAATTTAAGACTGTATGCAGCAATTTACTGCCTCACTTAAAGAATTGTCTCGAATCATATGTCATACACATTATAGAGCTAGCAAATACTTCTATTGCAAACCCAATGGTAAAGCAATTGAAAGACGACCTACAAAGATGAGAGCACAAACTGTACAAAATGCAACTAGTCAAAATGCACAACTAGAAGGCACAAATAACCGGTGGAAACTGCAACCATGGAAAAGCATAACTGAGACATAAATCATCTTAATATATTCTTTTAAAATTTTAAACTTATTATGACTGTGTTAATACAAAAGGAGAGCATCCCCTGTCTAAGGGGACAACAGGACATCAATCTAAATTTAAGTTCTTTGCATGTAAATGCAATCATGATCTTGTTTTTAGCAACCAAGAAAGCTCATATGTCTATTTTTTCTCCAGCACTTAAGAATTTATCCCAGTCCTCTGTTATCACCTGAGCAGTAGCTGGTATGATATATCTTAAATGAATCTTGCAGGTGGTGCAGTCACAGAGGATGGAGCAAGCTTTCCAGAGCATGCATGCATGCAGTGCCTTCGACATCCCTAATGCCAACTGCTTTCATGAGAGCATTTTGCCATTTTTTAGGTATTTCTATTTTTACAAATCTCTATTTATAGACATGTCTATTTTTAGTCCCCTGATATTTTGTCACTGGGTGGCATTCTGAGAATTTTGCTCTGAGAAGGACAACTGCTATTTTTAGACATTACTATTTAGTGTTATAGATATTATTACACGTGGTGGCAGCAACTTCAAGCCTGAAAGTAAAATCATCTTGGATGAAGAACTCTTATGGGGATAATGACTCAACGCGATGAATCATCCTTTGACCTAGTCAATGAAGCAATTCATGGGAGTCAATAATGGCCAAAAGCATGTATAATTTCAGCACTTCAGAGATTGATTAACCAGTGAATAAAAAGTGAGCATACATTGAGACTTGGAGATTAATTTGAGGCTACGTTGACCATTTCTGAGTCAGCAGCTAAGTTCAGCAGTACACTGAGTTAAATCAGCAAGTGGGGTGTTCATTTTTGCATGTTCTTATAATTATAGTTAGCGCCTCTTGATGGTCTATTCTCAGCCTATGGAAGCACCACTTTTGGTGTGGTTTGCATGACAGTTTCATGGAGGCCAACTAACTTGCTGACTAGAGTGTCTTGCCCAACTAACTTGCTGACACAATTGAGAAGGGAAGAGAGGATTCCACCATGTCAATTGACTTTGTTCTACACGCCAAAGGACTAGGGAGACCTTAGAATTATTATCGTACCCAAGCATGGGCAACCTTTGTGTGTGAAATGAATTATCAATTCAATGGAAGAAGACACGACTCGAAGGCTTCTACTTCACAATAATATTGCTTCACGAGCCCCTTAATCTTCAAACCATGTTGATCCCCCCAAACCTAATCAAGATAAAAGGCTCATTTGTAGCCAAGAGTATTTGGAAAGCATCGAAAATCAGCAAACCCCTCCTACATTTGAAAGGGAATACTTCAAAAGTGGGACTATTGTTCAACAACCACTCCCATTAGTGGTCATTAGTATTGCTCGATGAAAACAAACCTCTTATAGAGGACCACCCATGGTTTTTGTGCCACCATTTTTCTATAAAGATATTGAACTATTCATGAGATTATTTTTCAGACTTTATTGAGTGAATTCATTGGTCCTAGCTAAAGCATCCTTTCAAACGTAAGAATTTTAATAAGTTCATTTTTGAACAATTCAGATCTTGGTTCTTGATTGTTTATGTTTTAAGCTTAGTGTTGTTCCACCAGACAATTCGTGGAAGGGTTGAGTTTGGAATCGTAGGAAGCCCTTTGTCAAGCATAAGCTCACTGATGGCTATAAACGGCTTAGTGCAACTCTTGTACTAGACTTGCAGCTGAACAAAATTTGGAGGCTCCAGTAAAAGGTAACTTCATGGATCTTTTAACTTCAATTGATCTAGAAATCACCTTTAGCATCTAAAAAGGCCATCTTTGCATGGTCCACAATTAGTGGTAGTCTCACAACTGGCCGACAACATTGTTGTTGAGAAATATAGCTTAATAGAAATTTCCACACAGGTTTAGTATAAACATGCTAGAAGTGGTTCGAGATATTTCGAAAAATAACTCTATTTTGTAATTCACTTTAGGTAAAAGTGAAAAGTCTTATAATTAGTTGTCGTGTCTAATAAAGCGCATTTCATGCATTCGTGACTTAGACTAGGATTAATCCCAACCGTACATCTCACTGAGAGATTAGAGTTTTGGTAGATTAGGGTTTCAGCTAAAATTATAAAGACAGGTCACGATAGAGAGTTCAGACATAGTTTTTTAATGGACACTGACAGCAACCAGTTGTGCAGAGATGAAGAGCGGCAGAGGAGCTAGAACAAAGGGAAGAATGAGGTCATACAGCAACCATTTATACAACAGATCAGAGCAATCGTATGAATCCGTACAGTCATACGAAGCCATACAGTAGATCCTTGTAGTTATATGAATCTGTACAGAGGCCATACAGTCTTCCTTGCAGGCTGTTTCATCTCATCTTTTGTGCAAATCTATTTCGGAGGTAATTTTGATAAATTATGTAGCTGCTAGTTTGGAAAATTGTGGAGGTTTCCTTGTAAGCCCTGAATAAGGAACGAAAAGATGATTTTGAAGGAGAAATTACCTTTGTGTGTATGAAATTGTTTTGTGCTTCCACTATTTACTTTTCCAGCTATTTTGTGATTGATGTTATGGTCTGAATAATTAAACTCAACAATTTATTTGTTTAATTGAGATTATAAGGATAGCAGTCACCTAGGGCTGGAAATTTCTACATGGTATCAGAGTTATTTCTCTGATTGAAATTCTCAAGGGTTTGCAGCAGTAAATCAACTATCGGAAACAAGGACCGGTAGTTAGAGGGTTTGAACATTTTTTAAGGACTAATTTTCAGATCTACGAGTCACTAGATCTCAAAGATGGCATCAGCTAGCCTCAAATTCAAGGACAAATTGGATGGTGTCTCAAATTTCTTATCTTGGAAAGTCAGGGTTACACTCTTGTTGCAAGAGAATGATCTGTGGGATATTGTCAAAGATGTTGTGGCATAAACTGCGAATCTGCAACTATTGGCAGCATAGAAGAAGGAACTAAAGGCCAATGGGATGATCATGGACACCATAAAAGATCATTTGATTCCTCATGTATCCAAGAAGACTGCAAAGGAGATGTTTGATGCCTTGGTTGGCCTCTACTAGAATGAGAACATTAACAGGAAGATAATATTGCAGAACAAACTCGGAGCCATAGAGATGACGAGATTAGATTCAGTCACCAGTTACTTTATGAAGGCCATGCAAATTCGTGATCAACTTGCAGCAATGGGGAATAAGATTGCAGATGTAGAGCTAGTGAACATGGCACTGAGTGGATTTCGAGCTTCATTGGAACCATTTGTCCATGGTATTTGAGCTCGTGAGAAACTTCATTACTTTGAAAGGTTGTTGGAATCACTATATCCATGAGGAGACTAGGATGGAATCAAAACCTAGCAAAAAGGATGGTGATGAGAACCTAGCCCTATTTAGACAGACAAATAAGGGCAGAGGTAAAGGGCCCAGTAAGGGTAAGGGAAAAAATGACAAGTCTATTGATTTTTCTATATGAGATAATATAAGATAGATATATTATTATAATGATGAGTGTTCCATATATAGAGAACATATGGTGACCATCCATGAAAGGATGCATCCCTTGGATAAGAAATAACTACTTCTTATTATCATTACTTATTATATATATTATTTAATAATCAATAATTATATTATTAATTATTAATATAGGAGAATGCCTTCTCCATGTTGCCCAAACATCAACACTCCCTCTCAACGAGGGAGACATTCTACATCATGCCAAGTTTGTCTCTAAAGTATACAAACTTCACCCTAGACTCATGACACTTGTCTATCAGTCCTTGGAGATGTCTCTCTCCCACCTGAATCGAGGGGAAACTCTCCTTGTGGCTCTCCCTCTGAGCCAACGGACTCTCTGTGAGATCAGGCTCACTCTGGGTCCGCATATGATAGCATCTTGAGTCTTTATCATTCCTTGTCAAATCACCATGACTAAGACAAAGACCACACCAGGGTCATTCACCACAAGTACATCCCTGTGAGTGAATGTCATCCCGATGTTAATTGACACATGGAAAGCACCTCAATTCCATATTATTCCTTGTCATGATCAAGGAAGGACTACGCTTGGGCCCATTTACCACAAGTACACCTTTGTGATAAATGCATCATATCTCCCTTGGTCTGCATCCCAATCTAGGAGAAGGTCTACCCAATGCTTACTTAGGACATTCACTACAAGTACACCCTTGTGGGTGGAAGTTTGCTCGATGTTTCCACACACTGGAGGAACACTAGCACATCAAGTCTTTTGTTCTTTGAAGACTACACTTGGGCCATTCACCACTGGTCAAACCACCATGACCAATCCTAGGAGAATATCTGCCCGATGTTGAAATATCAACACTCCCTCTTAGCTAGGGAGGTATCTTTCCATGATGTCTTCATCTAGTAGTCCACTGACTACTCTGTAATCAACTAGTAGCACACAGCTGCTACCATGCCATCGATAGCTTGAATCATCCGTCACAGTCTCTGTGATCAAGCAGCACACAACTGCTCCAAGTGATCTGGTAGTCTTCATGACAATTAGCTAGTAGCATACAACTACTACAATGCCATCCATTAGAACACGACTGTGTTGATCCATAGTGGTACACAATTATTTTCCAATGATACACAACCACTGCTAGTAGCACACAGTTATTGTCCAGTGACACACAATCACTGCCAGTGGTACACAACCATTGTAGTAGCACACAGCTACTGTCCAGAGACACAGTCTCCGCCAGTGGTACACAACCACCGTAGTAGCAAAAGGTTTATCACACATGGCACTCCCATGTGGACTTCTAGAGGCTACTCACTCTAGAAACACTAGGGTCAACTCCCTTGACGTGTCCTCACGTGTTTCCACAAGGGACATGTCCTCATGTGCTCTCCACAAGGGACGTTGGGCTATAAACCCAAACCCACTTATCCCTCTCGGAGAAGTGTCCTCACAAATCAACTCGACTCAGTCACAGAGGAGTATGATCTGGACTTCTAGAGGCTACTCCCTCTAGAAACACTAGAGTCAACTCCCCATAGTGTGTGACGTCAAGGTCAACTCCCTTGATGTGTCCTCATGTGCTCTCCACAAGGGACGTGTCCTCATGTGCTCTCCACAAGGGGCGTTGGGCTATAAGCCCAAACCCACTTATCCCTCGCAAATAAGTGTCCTCACAGATCAACTCAACTCAGTCACAAAGGAGTATGATCTGGAGAATGTCTCAGGAAGCTACAAACATCAACACTCTCTCTTAGGGAGGGAGGCATTCTCTACTATGCCAAGTCTATCACTGAAGTACTTGAACTTCGTCCTGGTGAGGGGTTTGGTAAGAACATCGACAACCTGCTCATCTGTAAGAAGGTATTGCACCAGTACTGCCTTCCTCTGCACCATGTCTCAGATGTAATGGTACTTGATCTCAATGTGTTTCGATTTGTCATGAAACACTGAATTCTTTGAGAGCTTCACACATCTCTGGTTATCATAATGAATAACGGTGGAATCCAACACATGTCCAAATAAATCTGCAAGGAGCTTGCGAAGCCACACTGCTTCGTGGACTACCACACTCAATGCAATGTACTTTACTTATGCGGTGCTCAAAACCACAGAAGTTTGTTTCTTGCTTCACCAGGAAACCATGGTAGATCCCAAAGTGAAGCAACACCCGGAGGTGCTCTTCCTGTCCACTGCGCTCCTTGCCCAATCAAAGTCGATATACCCCTGCAATCTCATGTCAATACTGGAATTATATCTCAAACCATGTCCAACTATGCCTAGCAAGTATCTCAACACATGTTTCGCAGCAATCCAGTGTGTATGCTTTGGCCGACTCATAAACTAGCTAAATGCACTCACTGCATAGCAAATATCTGGTCTAGTGTTAACCAGATACATAAATGATCCAATCAGGGGGTAATGCTAGAGTGTTTGAAACGTAAGCAACTCACCATTAAACAATGATAACTAATTGTGGCAAGGCAATGAGTTGATTATTACAGCACTGGAAACCTACTAAAACCAAAAACAATGTTGATCACTAACCCGAAAATCATATAACCAAAAAATCTAAATAATTATTTTGTAGTAAATGTTGATATATATAGAGAGAGAGAGAACGAGAGAGAGAGATTCTACTAGGCTTGCACAAAGGGGTTGCATCCATTGGTGAGGAGCGAAGAGTTTTTCATTAGTTGACACGGTTCAATTCCCACGAGGTATTTTCTTAGAACCATGGGGTTACAATTCAGGTGGTGATTGTAAGTGTTGGTTCACCCAGAGAGATTATATTAAATAATTTAGTGGCAAATGCACACATAAATGGATCAAAGCCAGCCCCCATGTCCTTCAAAAAAAATCCCTATGGGTTAGCTCAAGTGGTTGAGTGTTGTGAATTACATACAAGAGATCTTGGGGTCAAGTCTTCGAGCCAGTTGCCTTTGTGATGTATTTGATGTTGTGGGCCTCACTCGACGTCCCTACCAAGTCAAGTGCACTAAGTCTTAGCCACTCGCTCTACATCAGGTACCATCCTCGGAATAAGGGGAAGTGCTCGAGAGTTTTGCGAGGATCTATATTCTGAGGAAAAAGATAATATTCAACTAGGAACAAATTATGTGCTAACTTGAGCAAAAACTAAAGTCAACCTCACACAAGGACTAGCCTATCAAGCAGGGGCAAGGGTTGACTTCACCTTATAATATTCTTTTCTTTCTTTTGATCATAAAAAAGGACAATGACTTCTACAAACTAAAACCATACCTTTTTTATATGCGATGCTCTCCACAAGTGCTCTACACCTACCCACCCCTTCAAACTTAAATTCTCTAGCTCTCAAAGGCAATAATTGCTCTAATACCATGTTAGTTTATCAAAGCACACACAACCAAGAAGACGATAAAATTTTGAGACTAAAATGAATCATTTTTGTATTGCATAGGAATTCATATTTATAGTGCAAAATCTATTCCAAAATTATGCGCTAACTTGAGAAAAAACTAAAGTGGACCTCAAACAAGGATTGGCCTATCAATCAAGGGTCAACTTTGCCTTATAATATTGTTTTCTTTCCTTTTATCATAAAAATTGGATAGTGACTTCGACGAACTAAAACCATACCTTTTTTAGGTGTGGTGCCCTCCACAAGTGCTCTGCACCCACCCACCCTTCAAATTCAAATTCTCTGGCTCTCAGAAGCAATAATTGTTCTAATACCATGTTGATTTTTCAATAATTGCTCTAGTACCATGCTGGTCAATTTTTTTATATTACATAGGAATTCATATTTATGGTGCAAATTCTGTTCCAAACTATAACAGCTAAGGACAAGGTTTATCCCCCAACCAAAAGTAGCTCACACTAGAATAGTCAAATCTTATCTCTAAACTTTTTGTCCTAGCCTATCCTATCCTTACTTTTAATTTAGAAAAGTAGGGTGCTTGACTAAAAATAGATATTACATCTTTAACAATTATTTGTAAAAGACAAGTCTATATCAAGCGATTTCAACATAAAAATAATAAATTGCTCTAAAGATACTACTTTCTTAGCATAGGGTGTGTAATAATAAGCATGCTTAGTATAAGTATGCTTGATACTCATTTATAATATTTTGTGGTTGGTTTTGGTTTTGATCTTCAATCTAAACTTTCAATATTGATCATAGATGACAATGTTGAGATTAAGGGTTCTTGTATGGACAATTACTAGGGATATCTAGTGAGTGATTGGAACATGCATTATAATTCCAATCGTCAATTGATCACAGAAATGTATTATAATATTATTAAGTGGCGTATATATCTAAGGTTTCACACTAACCTTAAATGAATTTCAATGGATACACCAACTTCAAAAAGTTTGATCGTAATATATTGCTCACGAGGATTCCAAAACAGACTAGATATGCATTGAACGTTCACAAGTGCATTGGGTGCATCATAATAAACAACTACATTTGAATGAATTTTCAAGTAAAAGGGACCCCTCATTATGACTAGGAAAGAAGATAACTTACCAATGCCTGATCAGGAAGCTGCTGATTCTTGTTCTGAACCTGTAAACATTAAATACACATTTCCTTCAATTTATACTCCTGGTTCACTCATATTTATAGAATAACCAATGCCATGTCTTGTTCACAATACACCAACAGAGAAATTGTTCAAGTTTAAATCACCTGCGTATACGAAGAGATGACGACCAAGGCAATTAAATGTTAGTTATAGACATGCCAAAGTCATCTTCTACCAGCAACTTCACTAGCAGAACAAAGCCCAATTTTGTTTTTGTATCACTAGTATTGTGTTGTAGCTATTACTAGGTAAAAATGAGCTAACAACGAAGCCTCTAGATTACAAATGTTACCAAATAAACTAAAGCATAATAAGGAATCTAGTACCCAAGGGAGATTCAAATATTATGGAGAAGAATGACCAAATGCAGTAATTTGGACACTGGAATATGCATAATGAAAGGATTGTATATTTTCATGCAGCTTTTGTCCACTCGCAAGATGCATAATTATAAGCAGTAGCATAAAATAATTATCCCTACTCTCATTAATATCTAATTTAAAATTCATTGTCCAAAAACTCAGCTTGCAAGTTTTCCCACAAGAATCTCTTGCTGCTATTGGATCACTGTACGTGCCAAACCTTTCTAAATGTAACGAAGATGCCAAAGCACTGACTACAGACTGCACCCGCATATAAATTTATGATGCACAGTATCTTCCCTTGAATTAGACTTGGCCTGTGTGAACTCTCAAAATGAATCAATGTCCCCATTATGGAATACCCTACTTATGTAGTTTATATGTATTAAAATTGCCTAGTAATAATCATCGGGAATAAAAGCAAGCATAAATGTTGAAAATTCAAACACCTTCAATCCTAACAATGTCCATTCCCTGAGGATATGCCTAAAAGGCTACACGCTACAGGCATATGTATACAACAATTAAGAGACATCAAATGTTATGACTCTTAACCACTAAGCAAGGCCTAGATGTAGCCAAGAAAGAACAAGAGTCATTAAAACATAACTGCTGACAAAAGGTGCCAGGTAATTGTAAAGTAAGGAGCTGCCTAAGATGATGAGTCACACATGAGATACATTAAATCTGATGACTCTTAACCACTGAGTAAGGCCTAGCGGTAATTAAGACTAGCTGAAACATAGAGGATGACAAAAGTGATGAGGTCATAGTAAGAGCTGCACAAGCTGACAAACTGGAGAAATTGAAGATACAAAGGTGCAAGAAACTGTGTCATGTTTCTATCATCTGCTGAGGCAATGCAAAAGAGCCAAGGAGTAGAGATATTTACAGGCAATGCTAGACTTCATAATTGCAGTGCTCTAGTGTTGAGTGAGTTTTAACTTTTATAATTGTTAAAATTGTTCTAAGAAGAATAAAGACTCCATAAGTGTACCATAGTGTTAGAGTGAGTTTTAATTATTAATTATTAAAATTATGATAAGAAAACTAAAATAAGTAACCCACATAACCTATAGGTATTGAAGCCAATTCTCCAATTGCTATTTTATAAGACAGGATGGATGAAGCATGTCGAGTCATTGCACAGTTTGTTTAATTGTATTTTGTTCTATGACTGCTTCAAGCTATGCATTTTCAAATTTCTTCTCTCTAGGTATAAAATAATTTGGCTTGCTATATAACGAGGTAACATGTGGTCAAGATCAATTTCTCTGCAACATCCCCATGAACATCCTAGCAACCCTATAGGCCCGACTTATCTCTTGGTGTGCGACTATGGACCCTCTGACCTCTTCCACCTCCTCGCACCTTCCCAAACTGCCTAACGTCAATTTCCGCCCACTAGACAACCTCCTCTCCCAACCCTTTCCATCTCAACGCCATCCCTTTCCCTATCACTTCCTCACTCCTCCCCTTCTTTAACACCCTCCTCTTTGTGTTGGACATTTCTTTCCCCCCCTCAACCCTCTATGCATCACCCTTTCCTCTTCCATCCCAACCTCGACTACCTCCTCCGCAACCTCCCTTACTCAAACATCCTCACAAACCCCTCGGCTCCCACTCTCTCCCCATTTTCCACCCCCATACCATCATCTCTACAAACCCTTGATATCA
>ML853278.1:67887-87243 GCA_009831015.1 Picea engelmannii | reverse complement strand
GGGGAGGGGATAGAGAGGGAGTGGGTGTGAGAGTGTGGGGCATGGAAAGAAAAGGTATTGGTCTAGGTATTTCCATGCCTTGTGATGTCTAGGTAATACCATGTATATGAGTGTGAGAGGGAGAGAGGGGAAACATAGAGGGGGTGGTAGAGAGAGAGAGTCATAGGAAGGGGGGATAAAGAGGAAAGGGAGGTATAGTGAGTTAAAGAGATAAAGGGGGGAGAGTGGGGGAGAGAGAGGGAGGGGGATTAAAGGTGAGGGGGAGAGAGGAGTAAATGTAGGAGACAGATAGAGGAGAGATAATGGGAGGGAGGGGGGAATAACAAACAAAAAGTACTAAAGGAGTGCGTGCACATTTCTGGAACGTGTGCATGTTCCCATAGCATGTGTGCATTCCTAGAGCATGTGCGTGTTCCTAGAGCACATGAACATTCCTAGAGCACGTGCACCTTCCTAGAGCAAGTGTGTGTGCTTTAGAATTCAATTTTTTTTGGGTGGGAAGGAAAACTTTAACGTATGTGTATGATGACTTGGTTGCCTCAGATTTATTTTTGGAATGACAAACCTAGTGGTTCAATCTACAAATATATTAAAAACCTCCATTTTTGTGAATACCTCTCTATATGTTTTTTTTAGATGTTATTTTTCTATAGGTTACATAAATCAATTGTTGACAAAACTACAGACATAGATAGACTCGACAATGTAGATTCCAAATATATAGTTTTTCTTTTAATTAATATTGTTTACTATTTTCAATCTATTTTTGTCTTTGCATATATCAAAATATTAGAATACATACCTCATTTATTTATGTGATAAATTTTTGTCGTCTTAACCATTTCTAAAATGAGTTATACACTATACTAGAAGATACATGTTGAGCACTCAACACACCCTAAAATGCCTATGTCAAATTTTACTTTTTTGGGTACCACTTGATCTTTTGCACTGTCTAATTCAACTTCAAAATGTTGCCTTTGCTTATCATCTTGACTCTCATTAAGTCTTTCAAAGTTTTCTTGAATCTATGAAAACCCATGACTTAAAAGGCTTGCATTTTAAATAAAGAATCAACAACCAAAAGATATCACCTCATGCGCCCAAATTCGACATCGGAAGGAATTAAAAGGTGAAATAAAATCACTCGAACAAAAAATGCAGTCGCCGAGCATCGATCTTCATCGGCATCGACAAAAGAAAGTTTTCTTTCGCGACAAGCATCACAAGGATATCGCTGATAACCAATCCATTTCGACATCGATAAAAGGAGAACAGAGTAAACATTAACAGGAAAAGAAATGATAACGCCAATAGCCAATGCCTTACGCACTTAGAGAAATCGAAGAAGACCAAATCGTGACAAAAGTTCATACCACGCTAAATTTTTTTCTCCAGTTGCCGACTTCCGAAATGTTTTGGTATCGAGAGTTTTGAGGAAGCTAATCCACAAGAAAACTAGTGATAGGTTTTTCCCTGGTCGCCGACCCCCGATACCTTGTCGGCTAGGTGAGTAATAATATTCAATGAAATATCGTCGTAAGGCGGGGAGAAAAACACACAAAGCAACTCAGAACACCACTGAAGGTAAATTCGGAGTTAACTTGAAGGAAGTACGATTGTCTGAATGGTGTGAGCAAGTGATGCTGCGCAATGAATCCCATGCTCAAAAATATGTTCCATTTCAGACATGAAAAGATACAGACAAAGAACACAGGAAATACATATGCAAACAAAGGAAACAATACATCCAGCTGCTACAACTAGAATCCTTTCATCAAATTTTTGGGACTTTTGCATTAGATTTAGATCGAGCTCAAATTATATACAATAGACTGGACAACCAACCTAGTTTACATTGAAAACATGAAATATATAAGCGAAGGCACCGCTTGGGCTTTCCTACTCTCTAGCTACTATCCTTAGAATCTAGGAAATGAACCTTCCTCCAATCAGTGGCCTTTCATATGACCTCTTTCCCAAAATAGAAAAAACCGTGTACGGTCGCGTCATAACCGCTTGTTTCTTGGTTCGGTCATCAACAGTTCTCTTCATAGGGGTGGTGATGTGTCACATTTTTTTGATGTCCTTTGTGCTTCACGTAGCTGTATGATTGTATCATGCGCTTCCCAGAGTTGTCTCTTGAGCCACGTCACATTCCCTTCGTGGCCTTGTGATGATGACACCTCAAGGGATTTTTCTGACAACTATCATATTAATTCTCTATTTTCCTGGTAGAGTTTGACAATGGAAAGTTGTTCCTATTTCAGATGTTGATTCGACTCTTGAATGTTAGTACCCATGGCATATTACCTCCTCATTCCTCTCCCTCTTTCCTAACTTGTGCCTTTGACAATATCTAGCCGAATAACTTGCATAAGTAATTCCTCGACAACAGATCTTGCACATGGCTCACTTGGGTCTTGGGTTTCCTCGACTTCCTTTTTCTTCCTTGGCCCGCCCCTTCTCCGGGGTATCGACTGTTGGGGAGGCATGTCTTCCAACGTCCGTCCTTCTGGTGCAAATCCTTCCACTTCAGCCTTCACATGGTGTGATATCATCGTTTTTGCGCGCAGATGGGAATATCCCTTGAAACCTCAGGGATGCCCGCTATGAGTAGGAACGAATCCCAGTCATTTTGGGGCTTAGGCCTGATGCTTCTGCTTCTTCACATGCCCTTTCTTATGTTTTGAGGGGTTCCCATGGTGCAACACATATCTGTCTTATGCACGAAATACTTGGTGAGGGTCCGAGGTGGAAAACTTGATCAATTTGGGCTCAGGAGATGAACTACCAATAGTGCATAAGCTCAACTAGTGAGTAGAATGCATGCAGAACATCCAGAATTTAAAACAAAGTGGGAAGTAGATGGAAATGTGCTAGGGAACACTAAATTCATGGAGACTAGATGTTTTGAAGCGAACCAAATATTTTCTGTGGCACATCTGCGCGACAAGTATGTTCCGGGGCATGCAAGGTACAATCGATAAGAGTTGCAAGGCGTATGTGATACAAGCGCCGTGCTTTTTCATCCTTCCAGCTTTCATGATGAGCTGATGATGGTTACTTCACTTGCCAACACGACTTCTGTTTAAACAAATGTCCTCGACCTGAGGCACCTAATGACTTCCATTATGAGAGGACCCAACTCTTTTGGAACAAACTCGTACTCTTAACACATGTTTGACTCTGACATCCTTTCCCGACTCCAAGGGGAAACCGACCATTGGATTGAATTCAATCCTCATGTTATTCCGTACTCGATCTTTCATGTTGTGGAACATGGACGTAACCCGACTAAGACCCACCCTAACTAGAGAAAAATGATGGCTCTAAGAGAATCAAAGTAAGCAATTCGAAAGATGCAGAGATCCCATGAGTATCAAATAACTAGGTTTATTAAGATTTACAGGTATGTACTAGTCTGGATTTTTCATGCTTACACTTCATACATATATTTTACCAAGTGTTGATCTATACACAGTCTCTAAAGGATTTTATTTTTTTATTGTAGGAAATATGCCTCCGAGTATTGGGAAAACATGACGTGGGAGCCTCATCGAGAGATTCAGGAAAAATGGGCCAAGTACGAGAAGAGTTGGGTCAAAATAACAAGGAAATGAAGGATATCAGACTGTCCAAGTTTGGCATGCATGACGACTTTGTCGACTTGCACGACATAGTCAAATCACACATCGAGAAAGACTCATTATGGGATGAATAAATAGAAAAGGTGACAGATATGGCACAAGGTCAAGAGCGACAGTTTATGGAACACCCTATCAAATCTTGGGCTATGCTGCAACAATTAAGTGTCACTATAGTAAAGTATCGAGCACATGCAATAGAGATAAGAAAGATTTACTCAGCCCTGATGGAACAACATAGATTCCCATATGCCAACACCAGAGAGGATCTGTTCATCAAGTGGTCGGAGTACGAGAAAAGTCACCCTCTTAAGTGATATCTTGAGAGGGCTCTTAGACAAAATGATAGGAGAAAATGCCACGTGGTTAATTGTTTTTTACTTACCTACAATTTAGCCGTTATTTTTAGTTAATTTTATGTTATAAATAGGAACATCCACTGATTAGTGAAGGGTCGATGGTTCTTGCAAGAAACTCTCATTTTTGATTTAGTTTAAGAACTATTTTGGAGCTTCCTTTAATTGAGAAGTCCTTCTAGACCAGAGACAAGTTTATGTTTTCATCAAATGTGTGTGTGATTGGATGTGGAGAAGAATTATTTCCTATTTCATCTCATTAATGGATGCAGTAATGAGTAAGAGCTATTAAATATATTGATAAGTTATCTAATGCAATGTTTTACATTTATTTCTTTAATGATGAAAATGAATTGTTGTGTTATTATGAGATGGATGACTAGAGTTAAGTGAATTATTTTACTTGCCATTTCTTATCTCATGCATGTTTTCTTATGATAACTTGTATCTCAGTTAGTAATCAAAATACTCACACAGTTAACGTATTAGTACTAGGCGTGTGGTAGACAATCATTGCTTGCATTCTAGAGTAAAGGGTTATCCCAAGATCAACCTCTTCTCCAGCTATTTAGTTTGTTCCCACTTTGTCACCTAGTTGGTTTATACTAGCTTTATCTTATATCAGTCTTATCTAAGAGAAAACAAAAAAAAGAGAACGTCCAAACTGGAGGAGAAATCCTTCACAAGAAAACGTAAATCCCATCGATTAATTGGCCGAATCGTAAGATCTGGAGAACCATTTCACCATTAAACGTTGTAGAGTCTGATTGGGCCTCGGTGGTGGGTTTGGTTCCTGTTGTTGAGTTAAATGGATTTAGGACCCATCAATAATATTGGCGCTAGAAGGAGGTCTTGAAGAATGAATGGATGGATACATATTTCACATGATATTCTAGACAACCTGTAGATTCAAAAAAACCCACAAGCATGGCTAGTCATTCCCAAGACAAACCACACACATTGAGCACTCCTGAAATGAGTAACTCACCCCAAGACAAGGAAGAATGCCTGTACCCAGACATACCTTATGCCCTCCCTCATGATGAATTTAATCAATTTAGAATAATCACAAGATCATATGCTTGACACATCAGCGTGTTTTCCTTAGCTTCGATACTTCCTCGAAGACAAAAAATAAGCAGACCAATGGTCGACACCCTCGACCAGGTTTTTGTGCACACAGTAGAAGACATAATGTATTTCACAATCACTGAAATAGAATATCCTCTTAATCTAATCCTTGAAACTCCATCCAACAATGTCTTTGAGCCGGACGATTTTTCAGAAGAGTAAGGGTTTAACTCAGAATGCTCATTTTCAGGATCTAAAGATATGGAAGATCATAATGACCATGATGAAGAGAGGTGAAAACCACCACAAAAAAATAAACCTTGGTTGTCCAAAGATTCTTTTTCCATCCCTGGACGAGTACATAACCTTCCTCGACACCCAGAGAAATTACTTCCTGAATTTGACCCTGAAATTTCAGGATTACCTGAAGACCATATCAAGAAATTCATACTAGCTATCAGAATTATGAATGTCCAACATGAAGATGTAGTATGTAGGTTATTCCCCTACACTTTCGATAATTAAACTTCCACGTGGTATTTTAACTTCCTGTAGGATCCATAACAAGTTGGACAAAGTTTCAAAAAAATTTCTTAGATAAATTTGCAAAAGAGACTACTATAGGAGCTTTGATGGTTGATTTGTTCACTGCCACCATGAGATTGAAGGAAAGGGTCAAAGAATTTAATAAAATATTTACCACCATATTAAACAAATTCCAACCCAAAGCTAAACCTACTTAGAAGTCAGAAATCGAAGTATATGCTAATGCTCTCCCAGCTTCTATTTCCATGTTTATGAAGAGGGCTAACAAACGAACCCTGGTTGATAATTTTGAAGAAGCCAAAATGATAGAGTTCCAAATGAATGGATGCAAATAAATTCATGTCTCCTCAGTTAAGAAAGAATCTCAACCCCCTCCCCGGAGGGGACTATTGTTCACTAGACCCCCAGGGAAATAAGTAGAACAAGCTCTTGAAAAGGGAAGTGGGGAAATAGAGGACCTACAATGCATGGTCAATAATTTGTCAAACAAAATCATAGACAAGAAGAGAACTGCAGGGGAGGGGAACCAAGGAAAAAGGCCCTATAAGCCTTTATTTAAAATAAATCCACCATTCAAAGCAATTGAACCTCCCCCAACCAACCTAAACATCGATTTGGGAAATGTAGCATCCAACTCTTTCTGTACTTATCACCAAGAGAACCACTTTGAAAGAGATTGACATCAATGGGTGCATGCCATGAATTTGATGGCCAATCAGTTTCTAAATGTGGTCTCTCTAACTGAACAACCAAGTGGGTCAACTATAAATATCGCCGATCAGGAAGAGGTTGATCCACCAAAAGAAACAACCATGTTGATATGGGATCCTAATGTACCTATGCCTTTCGATGACCTATGTGAAGTCTAGGAACCACCGACATAAGTCTTGGCTATGCAAACACGAAGCAGGGGTCAACTGGTCTCAGACAACCTTGCCTCTGCCCAAACTCTGGGAGGAATATCAACTCCCAATCACCCGAAAGCACATTTTTTCTCCCCGTAAGAACCCTATAAATATCCATACGTGAGAATCAACCAAGATGGATTACAACATAGTAGAAGATTTGAAGAAGTTGAAGGCTAATATATCAGTTATGGACATATGTAGAATCCCTCAGCAAAAGGACTTCTTGTTACAATCTTTGAAATCAATATAAAATCCTATGACAAGAATTGATCAGAGAAGAAATCCAACTCCCATAGATCTAGGAAATAAACCAACTGTGAATGCCTACTCTAAATATAAGAAGGGGAAACCTTTTGTCCCACCATTCCTTTTAACATTCGAAGTCTTCAAAAGAAACCTCCATAACTGTTTGGTTGATTCAGGAGCATCCTCTAATGTTATGCCACTGTCTATTTGCAAAAAACTAAACGCAATCCCTCTCAAAAGCGATAAACATGTAATACAACTGGAAAAAACCCAAGTGAAGGTCATGGGAGAACTCAAAGATGTAATGATCAGAATAGCAACACATCCTAAATTTGTGCAAGTGATTGACATCATTGTAGTAGATATGTCAGAATATTATGGATTATTATTAAGCTGAGACTAGTCTGAGAAGTTAAATGGATACTTTAGTATAGCCTGGGCTCACCTTTTGTTACCATTAAAGAGGCACACAAAAATGATCAGAATCGATAGGGAAAGATATCTAAAATGTACTGTCACTGACCTAGAAACTCTAAACGAGCCATCATCAACAAATTTCCCTATGCTAGTAAATTACTATTGTGATTCCTACTTCGGGAACTTCTCCCCTCTCTCATCTAATGTTCCCCTTACCCAAAACTCTGAAATGGATTTTCAGGAAGAATTGACAACGATGACAGTAGAAACCCTTTTCTGCCAATAACCTGCATTATAAATCACAGAACAAACAGGAGGAAAAGAGGAAAGTGATAGGAAATAAGAAGCTGAAAGATTCTTCCCAAAAGTTTGGACCTTATGCTTTGATGGCTCTAAATCCCAAGAAGGTTCTGGGGCAAGGTGCATCCTCATTAATCCTAAAGGTAAATGACATTTTCTATCCTGTAGAATTGAGTTTGAGTGCACAAACAATACCGTCAAGTATGAAGCTCTAGTACATGGGCTAAACAAAGCCATAGACCTAAACATCAAAGAATTAAAGGTTTTCAGAGACTTTGAAATCATTGTCAAACAAATAATAAATACTATACATTGCAACTCTCCACACGTAAAGAACTACCAACATGAAGTGCACAGGCTCATAGAACATTTTGAAGCTTTCAATATTACAATGATTCCTAGAGCTAAGAACATTCTTGTTTATTCTCTAGCCACCGTTGCTTCAAGGATATCACCTCTAGAAGATTATGAAGCCTCCTGGTTCACTATGGATCTACTTTACAAACCATCAGTGCCCAACAATATTTCTAATTGGAAGGTCTTTGAAGGAGATGAACAGATCACAAACTTTTTGACCAACTAGGATAATTTTAAAGACTTGTATATCGACGATGAAGTTTCCCAAGAACAAATAATAGAGTTTGATCCTCATATAGATCAACCAATAGACAAATCAAAGTCTCACACAATTCCGAATGGAATAACAATTTGGAAAACCTTTTTGACCTAAAGGAAAGGTTTAAGGGGTCAAAAAATATGAATACCGATAGTTCCTGTCCCATGCATGAAACTATAAATCTCGAAACCCTGAAAAACCCAAAAAACGTAAACCTCGGCAAGAAAATATCTAAAGAGGGAAGAAAGGATTATCTCAAACGCTTCAGACAGTATCAAGATGTCTTTGCATGGTCCTAAGTAGATCTGAAAACCTATGATACCTGTATCATTCAACACACCATCCTGCTAAAACCCGAAGTGAAACCCTTCCAACAAAAACTCTGGAAGTACCACCCATCCCTAGAGCCTCTCATGTGTCAGAAGTTAAATAATTTTTTAGATGCCAAAATTATCTTCTAGGTTAGAAACTCTGCATGGGTAGCTAATTTAGTTCCTGTGAGGAAAACGTCTGGGGAGATTCACCTATGCATAGATTTCATAAATATCAATAGGGCTTCATAAAAGGAAAAGTACCCAATCCCACCAATGGAGAAACTCTTGCAGATCGTGTATGGATCTGAAATTTTCTCCTTACTAGAAGGTTTCTTAGGGTACAATGAGGTTCTAGTTTCAGAAGAAAACTGCATGAAAACTACCTTCCGAACCAAGTGGGGAAATTTCTCTTACAAACACATGCCATTTGGGTTAATCAATGCGAGAGAGACCTTCCATAGGGCCATGGACGTAGCATTTCAGGGACTAATCAACAAGTGTGTAGTGGTTTACTTAGACAATGTGACTGCGTATTCAAATAACATAAAATATCACATCCAACACTTAACCCATATTTTCAAAAGGTGTAGGAAATACATAATATCCTTAAAACCTGAGAAAACTATTTTCGGTGTCGAGGAAGGTAAGTTGTTAGGCCACATCATGTCTCAAGTAGGAATTCATATAGAACCAAAAATAATTAAGGCTATAGGTCAGCTTCCATTGGCTCACAATAAGAAGGCTATGCAGTCATTCTTCGAGAAAATCAATTTTGTGAGAAACTTCACTCCCAATTTCACGGAAACCATCAAACCCCTACAAAAAATGATTTTTAAGGATGTTGAGTTTAAGTGGGATGATGAACGAAAGAAGGATTTTAGCAATATTAAAACTGCAATCTCTCAAAACCCAGTACTGCGAAGTCCCAATTTCAACAAAGATTTCTTCCTGTATAATTTTTCCTTCGACTAGTCATTACCCACAGTATTAACTCAGATGGATGATGAAAATGAAGCCCCGATATCGTTCATGAGCACTAATCTTCAGGGGTTTGAACTAAATTATCCTACTATAGATAAACATGCTTATGCGGTTTATAAGGTAGTAAAACATTTCAGATCTTACATCCTTAAGAACCACACCAAAGTAATCGTACCTCACCCTGCAATCCGATTCCTATTTACTCAATAGGATATGGGGGAAAAAAGAGGAAATTGGATGGAAGTATTTCAAGAATTTGATCTAGATATAAAAATTTCTAAACTAGTTAAAGGACAAGGGTTATGCAAACTAACAGTTGAAGCTCAAGATCAAGTAAATGAAGACCCCGAATGGGAGAATGAAATGGAATTATGGTGTGGTGAAGCTTCATACATTTCCCCAGGACAAGAGTCTTGGTAGGAGAAATTGAATTATTTCCTACACCATGGGACCTATCCAGAAAACCTCAACCCTAGGGAAAGGAGAGCTCTCAGGTTAAAATATGCACAATATCGCCTCATAAATTCGGTACTCTTCCAGGTTAATTATGATGGGGTACGTTTTAGATTCCTCGAATGTGAAGAAGTAGACAAAGTTATGAAGGAGATCCATGGTGGCCCTACCGATGGACATTTTGCAGGAGAAACCACCGCTCATAAGGTACAGAGGGCTGGCTATTATTGGCCCACTTTGTTCAAGGACACTCACGCATACACTAGAAACTATAAAACTTGTCAAATAAGCATTGGGAGAGAGAAGAGAGCAGCAGTCCCACTCCAATCGGTGTCTGTTTCTAGGCCTTTTGAGAAATGGGGGTTAGATATCATAGGAGATATTACATCAAGCTCTTCAAAACAACACAAGTATATACTTATTGCCATAGATTATTTCACAAAATGAGCAGAGGCTATCCCCTTGACTCATGTAAATGAGAAGGTGGTAATCCAATTCATAGAACAAAAACTAATCACAAGGTTCGTCGTTCCTTCTGTTCTTGTTTTTGATAATGAAACTTACTTTTATTCCACCTTATTAATGGAGTTTTCCCTAGACAAAGGAATCATAATTATATACTCTGCAAATTATTATCCATAGGGAAACAAAGTGGTAGAATCAACTAATAATAACCTAGTGAGGATATTGAAGAAAACAGTTGTAGACAACCAGAGGAATTGGCATAATATACTCTATAATTCTTTATGGGCCAATAGAGTCACACCCAAGGAAGCTATAGGGAATTCCCCATACTTTCTGGTATACGGATAAGAATCCATTCTCCCAAACATACTATATCTTCCATCTCTTCATCTTTATCATGAGTCCAGAGGGCAACCCTAATCAATATTACAACAAAGAATTGACACCCTGCTCATGTTAGAAGAAGAAAGGGAGAAAGATAAATAAAAATTCATATCCCACCAGCAGATAGTTAAAAGATGGTTTGATAAGCATAAGGCTAAATAGAATAATTTTGAAGTAGGAGACCTAGTCCTGAAGTGGGACAGAGCAAATAAGCCTAAGGGAAAACATTCTAAGTTCCAGAATCTATGGCTCAGACCTTTACAGGTGGATGAGAAGATTGGGTTAGAAACATATTGACTACAAAATCTGAGGGGAGAACTTGATGCCCTCCTAGTGAATGGCCAAGCCCTAAAACAATATTTTCATTAAAAAATAAATAAATAATTCTTGATACGTCAATGTATCTTTTTTGCATTCATAATTTTTGTTTTATCTTTTATGATCATACTTCTGCGCTTTTGAAAGATTTTTTTTAGAGAGACAATGGTTGACCTCAAAGCATGCAACATATCAAAGTCTCTTCCTAACTCGTCGCTCACTTACAAACACAAGAAACGATGAGGAACCTGCGATTGTTTCAAGGGATTCTCTATATAACTTTCACATATGAACAACTTTGGAGATATGCAGAAGCATCTGATTTGTGGTTTGGTAAAATCCTTAAGGGAAATATGGTAAGCTGGAAGGAACTACATGCACCTCCAAGGAAGAGCTAGTAAGTTTCACCTTAACCATCTCATCTTGCAAATAACATACGTCCTCCTCTCTTGCTCAATTAGGGAATTCTGCTGAATTAAAAGTCAACTACATCAAATGAGCAAACAGTCGAAGAGGGTATGTAGTTATCTCCGCCAGGGCTATGGATGCTCGCTGGCAACAGAGCAAGGTTTGTGACATTGGGGTGACTCTGTCAGGGCTATGGAGGCTTGTTGACAGTGGAGAAACACCGTAGCAAGTGAGTAAAGGTAACTAAAGGCTCCATGTTAGTGAATGCTTTACTATATTTTTTTCAAAGAGGGCGTGAGTCAGGGTTATAGGAAATGAAGGAGGAATAAAGGTTGAAAACCCCACAGGAAAACCCAGAGGCATCATACAGAGAATTTCAAATGCAAAGGTAAAAGAGGCTCTGATTTAAAACCAATTAAGTTCTCCACTAGCTTTTGCATCAGCCGAGCATGAAGGAGGAACATAGATTCTTCTTTCGCCCAATAATTCACCATTTGTTCAACACTCAACACACCCTAAAAATCCTATGTCAAATTTTACTTTTTTGGGTACCACTTGATATTTTTCACTGTCTAATTCGATGTCATTATGAAAAATGTTTCCTTTTCTTATCATCTTGAATCTCATTAAGTCTTTCAAATTTTTCTTGAATCTATGAAAACCCATGACTTAAAAGGATTGACTTTTAAATAAAGAATCAACAGCCAAAAAATTTCACCCGATGTGCCTAAATTCAACATCGAAAGGAATTAAAAGGTGAAAGAAAATCACTCAAAAAAAAAATACAGTCGTCGAGCGTCGATCTTCACTGTCATCGACAAAAGAAAGTTATATTTTGCGGCAAGAATCACACAAGGATATCATCGATAGCCAATCCATTTCGACATCGGCAACAGGAAAAGAGAGTAAAAATTAACAAAGAAATAAATGATATCGCCGATACCCGATGCGCTTAACAAAATCTGAGAAGACCAAATCATGATGAACATTTAGACCACGCTAAAAATTTTTCTCCGATCGCCAACTTTCGAAATATTTTGGCATCGAGAGTTTTGAGGAAGCTAATCCACAGGAAAACTAGTGATAGGTTTGTCCCCGATCACCGACCCTCAATACCTTTTCGGCTAGGAGAGTAACAGTCTTCAGTGAAATATCATCATATGGCAGGGAGAAAAAAACATAAAGCAACTCAGAACACCACTGAAGGTAAATTCAGAGTTAACTTGGAGGAAATGCAGTTGTCTAAATGGCGCCAACATGTGACACTGCATAGCAAATCCCAGGCGGTGTGGTGGGATCATAACCCATAATGTTGGGTATGTGTTATATTTTTTGCATGTGTGTGTGTGTGGGCACATCATATATGACAATTGGGTCTAGGGGGGGAGGTAGGTATGCCCCCCCCTGGTTATGCGCAGCGTTCGAGGCAACACCCCGAAATTTATTTTTGGGCATTTTTTTCTATTTTTAGCGGTTTTGTAAATTAATCTCAGAATAAGGGATTAGGGTTTTGGTATCTACGAAATACCTAAAAAAATTGTATATATATTGTATGGTGGATGGTGAAATTTGATATAATGAATATAAGAAGGTTTTTCCAGTTGAGGGTTTTTGGTATAAAATATCTATGTACTCTGTGTATGAGCCATTGATTAATTTTTTTTTTCCTTAAGAATCTATATGCATTTCTTTACTTCACAGGTTTAAAACTTACATGTGGTATCAAAGCTCATTTTTGGCTTCAGAGGGATGCCTTTGTTGTTGAGGGTTTGGCTCGGTCTTAATAGATCAAGTTTATCTTGGGTATGTGATAAACTTGGGTTTAGTGGGAGCTTTTGTAGTGGAGATTCAAGTATAGAAAGAGGGATGATGAGCTCATATAGAATTGAGATAGAGAAGTTCAACAATAAAAACTTTGAGCTATGGAAGCTCAATATGGAGGACCTTCTTGTATACAAAGAACAATGGATCGCTGTGGATCCTGGCACACAGCCTACTGGTACACCGTCTACTAGCACACAGGCTATTGGTACACAACCTACTAGTACACAAACTACTAGTATGTCGAAGGAAGATTGGGAGAAGTTGGACAGAAGAGAAAGGAGTACTATTCGACTCTGCTTGGTAGATTCGGTTTTGTTAAATGTCTCGAGAGAATCTACAGCCAAGGAACTATGGGATAAGTTGGGGAATTTGTATCAATCAAAGTCCCTGGTAAACAAGTTGTTTCTTCAAAATAAGTTGTATCATATTAGGATGGAAGATGGAGATTCTGTGATAGAACATCTAAATGCCTTTAATACTCCAGTAAGTCAACTTGTCTCTGTTAATATTACGATTGCAGAAGAAGATAAGTGTATTACTTTGTTATGTTCTTTTCCAGACTCTTGGGATACTTTGGTTGTAGCAAGTGGTAGTACCACTCAATCTACATTGAAGTATGACGATTTAGTTTCATCCTTGTTACCTGAAGAGATGGGGAAGAAAAGAATGGATAGTCATAGCACATATGCTTTATTTGTAAGAGGTCATACCTAAGACAGGAATCCTGGTAAACCTTTAGGGGGGAGATCTAAATCTACACGTAGATCTAAGTCTCTAGGAAAATCTTTGAGGAAATGATGGAAGTGTGGTAAAACAAGGCGTTATAAGAAAGATTACAAGTCTAAGAAGGTTGATAAACCAAAGGAATCTAATAGTACCTCTTCCACAAAGGCAAAAACCTCCATTGAAGAAGGAGGTGATGTTTACCTAGCATCTACAAGTACAAATGTATACCTTGATGTATGGTTTATCGACTTAGGTGTGTCATACCATATGACTCCTCACAGGGAGTGGTTCTCTGAATATGAAAAATACGATGGGGGTGATGTATTCCTAGGAGATGACTCGACAACAAAAATCTTGGGACGTGGAAGGGTTAAGTTGCTCCTAAAATATGAAAGGATTATAACTCTCCCTGGGGTTCTGCACATTCCAAAACTATCCAGGAGCCTAATATCCGTAAGCAAGATGGATGATGCTGGAGTGGATACAATATTTGGAAAGAACACTTGCAAGATGGTATGAGGAGAAATGGTGTTGATGAGGGGAGTTCGGTGTGGAACTTTGTACAAGTTGCTGGGAAGAACTTATACTAATGGGTGTAACAATTCTGTTGTCCCTAAACAGAGAAATAAAGTATACAATACCAATATTGTCCCTGGAAAGAAGACCATGCTGTGGCATCAAAGACTGGGACATATTGGAGAAAAGGGCCTTCAAACACTACATGGTAAAGGTATGGTTGAAGGTATGTCTAATTTCACTCTGGATTTTTATTTATGTGAACATTTCATATATGGTAAACAAAATCGAGTAAGATTCCCATCTGGTGCTACAAGAGCAAAGGGGATATTAGAGTTGATACACAGTGATGTGTTTGGACTTGTTCCTATTCCATCCCTAGGTAAATCTATGTATTATGTTTCATTCATAGATGATTTTTCAAGGAACACATGTATTTATTTTCTTAGAAAGAAATCTAAGGTATTTGATAAATTTAAAGAGTTTAAGGCTCTGGTATAAAATCAAACAGAGAAGAAAATAAAGGTATTGAGAACATATAATGGTGGATAATTCTGCGGAAATGAATTCTGTAAGAAGTGTGGTATAGCAAGGCAGAATACTACTCCATACACTCCTCAACAGAATGGAGTTGTAGAAAGGATGAACATGACACTAATGGAAAAAGCAAGGAGCATTCTCAACGGTGTCGGGTTAGGACAAGTATTCTGGGCAGAGGTAGTGGGTACAACATGTTACCTGGTCAATCAATCGCCTTCATCGGTGTTGGATGATAAAACTCCACATGAGGTATGGTCTGGAAAGAAATCCTCTCTTCAACATCTTAGAGTGTTTGGTTGTGATGCTTATGTACATGTTCCAAAGGAAAATAGGAGTAAGCTAGATAAAAAAGATGAAAACTGTATCTTTATTGGTTATAAAGATGGTGTGAAAGGTTATAAACTTTGGAACCCAGAAACTCAGAAGATTGTTTACAGTCGAGATGTTGTGTTCAGAGAGGTAAAAGATGTATCCAAACATGAATTCCTACCAATGCAAGACAAACCTAAGAAAATAGATCTTGTGTTGGATGATGCAAAATTTGAATCATCTGAAGAAGAGGCAGTAGAAGAAGAAGAATAAGAAGAAGAACCTCATACCCCAATATTTAGGAGATCAACGAGAGATAAAAGGCAACCAGAAAGGTATAGTCCACCTGATTTCCATTCCAATTTTTCTTTATCTATTATTGATGATGATCCCAAAACTGCCAGGGAAGCAGTGAATTCAGAGGATAGTAAACTCTGGAAGAAGGCCATGGTTGAAGAAATGGATGCCTTGGATAAGAATGAGGCATGGGATATAGTTGAGTTTCCAGATGGAAGAAAATCTATTGGTAGCAAATGGTTGTTTAAGAAGAAGTTTAATGCACAAGGTAAAGTGGAGAAATACAAATCTCGGTTAGTAGCAAAAGGTTATTCCCAGGTAGAGGGAATTGACTTTGGTGGGATTTTTTCTCATGTTTCTAAGTTAACTTCTATTAGATTTATTTTATCTATTGTTGCTACTTTTGATCTTGAAGTGGAACAGATGGATGTGAAGACAATATTCCTACATGGGGGTCTGGAAGAAGAAATCTACATGAAGCACCCAGAAGGCTTTGTAGTGAAGGGAAAGAAAGAGTTGGTCTGTAAGCTAAAGAAGTCACTATATGGTCTGAAGCAATCACCTAGGATGTGGTACCAAAAGTTTGACACATACATCCTTGGATTGGGATTTGTAAGAAGCAGGGTTGATCACAGTGTATATTCCAAGCATGTTGGTAATCACTTCATTTATGTAGTGTTGTATGTTGATGACATGTTGTTGGTAGGAAATAACATGGATGTTATCAAGGAGGTGAAATCACAACTATCCTCAAAATTTGACATGAAGGATCTCGATACTGATAAATTCATTCTAGGAATGGAGATTAAAAGAGATCATGCAAACAAGAAACTCTGGTTGAATCAAAGAAAATATGTTGAGATGATATTACAGAGGTTTAATATGCATGTAAGTAAACCGATCAAGGTTTCTATTCGTATAGGTGTAAAGTTATCTGCATATCAGTGTCCCAAGAAATAAGAAGAAGAAGAGGACATGTCCCATGTTCCATATGCCAGTGCAATTGGCAGTTTGATGCATGCAATGGTCTGTACTAGAATGGACATTTCACATGTAGTGGGAGTTTTGAGCAGGTATATGTCAAAACCAGGGAAGGATCATTGGACAACAGTAAAGAGGGTCTTCAAGTATCTTCGTGGAACTACCAGTTATGGAATGTTCTACCAAGGAAGACCAGGATTGGACAGAGTGCTGGACATACATGGCTTTGTTGATGCAGACTGGGCTGGAGATCTGGATCGCAAAAGATCTACAAGTGGGTACATATTTAACCTATTTGGAGGAGTAATCAGTTGGATGAGAAAAAGACAGGCTGTAGTGGCACTCTCAACTACAGAAGTTGAATACATGGCAACCACTCATGCAAGAAATGAAGCAGTATGGTTACAAAGATTGTGTTCAGGTATTGGGTTACAACAAGCAGTGAGATTAGATTGTGACAGTTAGAGTGAAATATTCCTGGCAAAGAATCCATATCATCATTCGAATACAAATCATATTGATGTTCAATATCACTTTGTGAGAGACATGGCTGAGGAAAAGAAGGTGTTGTTGGAAAGGGTTGACACTTTGAAGAATGTTGCAGATTAATTGACAAAGTATGTGAGCACAGAAAATTTCTCCTAGTGTAGAGTAATAATGGGCATTGCTACCCTAGATTGTTGACTATATAATCCTTTGGCCCCCTGGATGCAAAGAAAACAACAAGTGGGAGAATTTTGGGTATGTGTTATATTCTTTGCATGTGTGTGTGTGGGCGCGTCAGATATGACAACTGCGTATGATGATCCCTCTAGTAGCACCCTTTGTGTTGTGTGAACCAGAAACTTTCCTAGGGAGGTCCTANCCCCCCCCCCCTGGTTACACCCAGCGTTCGACAACGAGTGGTAGCTTGGGGCTGACAGGGTTGGGGGAAGCGCCCCAAATTTTCTTTTTTGTGCGGTTTTTGCTATTTTTAGCGGTTTTGTAAATTAATCCTGAAATAAGGGATTATGGTTTTGGTATCTACATAATACCTAAAAACATTGTATATATATTGTATGGTGAATGGTGAAATTCAATATAATGAATATAAGAAAGGTTTTCTTGATTGAGGGTTTCCGATATAAAATATCTGTGTACTCTGTGTATGAGCCATTGATTAAATTTTGTTTTGCATAAGAATCTATATGTATTGATTTACTTCACAGATTTAAAACTTACAAAAAATACATTCTGTTTCAGACAGGAAAAGATACAGACAAAGAACATCGTAAATACATACACAAAGAAAGGAAACAATACATCCAACTACTACAACTAGAATCCTTTCATCAAAGTTTCAAGACTTTTGAATTAGATTTCAATCGAGATAAAATTATATACAATAGGCGCTCTCTACACTATTTGGCCAACGAACCTGGTTTACATTGAAAACATGAAATATATAGGCAAAGGTGCCACTTAGGATGCTATGCTCTCTAGCTACTATCCCTAGAATCTAGGAAAAGAGCCTTCCTCCAATCAATGGCCTTTTGTATGACCTCTTTCCCAAAATAGAAAACACTGTGTATGGTCGCATCATAACGAATTATTTCTTGGTTCGGTCATCAACATGTCTCATCATAGGGGTGTTGATGTGTCTCATTTTTCCGACATCCTTTGTGCTTCGCGCAGCTGCACGATTGTATCTTGTGCTTTCTAGAGCTGTCTCTTAAGCCACACCACGTTCCCTTCGTGACCTTGTGATGCTGACACCTCAAGGGTTTTTGCTGCCAACTGTCATCTTAATTCTCTATTTTCCTAGTAGAGTTCGACAATGGAAGGTTGTGCCTGTTTCAGTTGTTGATTTGACTCTCAAACATTAGTACCCATGGCATCTTCCCACCTCATTCTTCTCCCTCTTTCTCGACTTTTTCCTTTGATAGTCTCTAGCCGAATAATGTGCATAAGTAATTCCTTGATAACCGATCTTGCGCATGACTAGCTTGGGACTTAGGTTTCCTCGACTTCCTTGTTCTTCCTTGGCCTGCCCCTTCTCTGAGGTATCGACTGTTGGGGAGGCATGTCTTCCAATGTCCTTCCTTTCGACGCAACTCCTTCCACTTCGACCTTCGCACAGTGTGATATCATCGTTTCCGCACGCAGATGTGAATCTCCCTTTGAAACCTCGGGGATGCTGACTGTGAGTAGGAACAAATTCAAGTCACTTTTGGGCTCAGGCCTGGTGCTTCTACTACTGTGCATGCCCTTTATTATGTTTTGAGGGGTTCCCATGGTGCAACATGTATTTGTCTTATGCAATAAATACTTGGCGAGGGCCTGAGGCATAAAACTTGATCAATCTGGGCTCGCGAGACGAACTACCAATAGTGTATAAGCTTGGCTGGTGAGTAGAATGCATGCAGAACATCCATAATTTATAATAGAGTGGGTGGTAGATAGAAACGTGTTAGGGAACACTAAATTCACGGCAACTGGATGTTCTAAAGTGAACTGAATATTTTTTATGGCACATCCATACAACAAGTATGTTCCGGGGCATGCGAAGTACAATCGATAAGAGTTGCAGGGTGTATGTGATATGAGTGCCGTGATTTTTCATCCTTCCAGCCTTCATGATGAGATGATGATGGTTACTTCACTTGCTGATGCGACTTCTATTTAAACAACTTGCCTCAACCTGAGGCACCTAATGAATTCCCTTATGATAGGACCCGATTCTTTTGGAATAGA
>ML853278.1:57504-67837 GCA_009831015.1 Picea engelmannii | reverse complement strand
CATATATTTTACCCAATGTTTCTCTATACACAGTCTCTAAATGATTTTAGTTTTTCTTGCATGAAATATGCCTCTGAGTATTGGGAAAACATGGCGTGGGAGCCTCATCGAGAGATTCGGTGAAAATGGGCCAAGTGCGAGAAGCGTTGTGTCAAAATCACAAGGCAATGAAGTATATCAGACTCTCCAAGTTTGGCATGCCTGACGACTTTGTCGACTTGCATGACATAGTCAAATCGCACACTGAGCAAGACTCATTATGGGCTGAAGAAATAACAAAGGTGACAGACATAGTGCAAGGTCAGGAATGACAATTTATGGAACACCCTATCAAAGCTCGGGCTATGCTACAACAATTAAGTGCCGGTATAGTAAAGTATTGGGCACATGCGATAGAGATAAGACATATTTACTTAGCCCCGATGGAACATCATAGATTCCCATACGCCAACATCGGCGAGGATCTATTCATCAAGTGGTCGGAGTACGAGAAGAGTCACCCTCTTAAGTGATAGCTTGAGAGGACTCTTAGACAAACTGATAAGAGAAAACACCACATGGTGAATTTTTTTTTACTTATCCGCACTTTAGCCATCATTTTTAGTTAATTTAATGTTATAAATAGGAGCATCGACCGATTAGTGAAGGGTCGATGGTTGTTGCAAGAAACTCTCATTTTTGGTTTAGTTTAAGAACTATTTCAGAGTTGCTTTTAATTGAGAAGTCCTTCTAGACTAGAGACAAGTTTATGTTTTCATCAAATGCATGTATGATTGGATGTGGAGAAGAATTATTTCTTATTTTCTCTCATGAATGGATGCAGTAACGAGTAAGATCTATTAAATCTATTGATAAGTTATCTAATGCAATGTTTTACAGTTCTTTCTTTAATGATGAAAATGAATCATTGTGTTATTATGTGATGGATGATTAGAGTTAAGTAAATTATTTTACTTGTCATTGTCTATCGCACGCATATTTTCTTCTGATAATTTGTATCTCAGTCAGTAATCAAAATACTCACATGGTTAACGTATTAGTACTAGGCCTATGGTAGATGATCATTGCCTGCATGCTAGAGTAAAGGGTTATCCCAAGCTCAGTCTCTTCTACAACTGTTTAGTTTTTTCCCACTTTGTCAACTAGTTGGTTTATACTGTATTTATATTATATTAGTCTTATCTAAGAGAAAACACAAAAAAGAGAATGTCTAAACTAGAGGAGAAAGCCTTCATAAGAAAACGTAAAGCCCATCGATTAATTGGCCGAATCACAAGATCTGGAGAACCATTCCACCATTAAATGTTGCAGAATCTGATTGGGCCTCAGTGGCAAGTTTGGTTCCTACTGTTGAGTTAAAGGTATTTAGGACCCATCAACAAGACCGATATCTATTATCTAAGAAAAGGAAATCATTTTGATCATGTTAAGACCCTTGTAGCCTGCACGAATAGAAGGTGTTGGATTTTCAAGGATATTCTGACTTTCATAATTTAAAAAATATATAAAATTAATATTATAAATTTCCAAAAAACACACCACACTAGAACAATGTGTTCTCTACAATTATATAATTTTTTGGAATGAATTTCCATTGTTAAGGTACTCAACACCTGCACGAACAAATACATATCGCTTATATTTTGTTGGAAAAATAACATACCATTCTTAGAAAAGTCAAATTTAACATAGTTTTTCACAATTTCTATGAATACAAGTTGTATTTTCAGAAATCTAATTCAATTTCCAATGTTTCATATTTTTACACCATATTCAAATTCACTGTAAAAGTACCTTGAATAATCCTTCCAGGATAACAAATTGTTGTTTTTCGATGTTTTCATTGCCACTAATGCATCATGAGAGACCATCATTAGCTTGCACTCACCCATATATATAAATATTAATGGGTTTTAATTAATATTAATATTTTCAAATCTAGATATCATCCCTACTACATGAGTTGGGTAATCAATGGAAGGGATGTAACATCATATGAATCTATACCTATAGCTTGTAGAAATAATTTTTTCCCACCCATTAATGATATGTGTTTTATGATGATTTGGAATGGATCATTATATAATTTGTCATTTGTTTTTGAACTTTATAAGTGGAAAAATGAGAAGAATTGGTTGGTAGATCTCATTTTAGGGCTAGGTCCCAATTTGGTGATTTGAGGTCTAGAAACTTGTAGAGACCATTTGAGGCATCAAATAACACTTTTGGGGGTTGTAAATTTATGAGCTTATCTCTACCCCACAATGATATTATACATGTTGTAAGCTTTCCAACCGTGCGAAAATCACCTTAGTCGAAGTTCATATGTGGAAGTTATGCCTTCCACAAGTCGACCTACCTTGTTGACCACCATGGTACCAAATGGATGACACATTAGCCCCCATTAATCATGCATGTGGGGCTACTCAAATGTGTACTTTCAAGAATATTATAGAGGATAAAAAACCCTAACACTAATTAAGGTTTGACACATGCAAAAATTTGAACCCTAACCCTAGATGACTATTAGGTTATGTTAAATATTGGTTCGCCAGGAAGAGATCATGCTCCATTCTTTTAGTATTATTATGTTCCATTGCTAAGTAGAGCATCCAGAAGTGGGGTATTGAAGCATAATAGATGAGGTAGATATCAAGTTTCCTAGGTCACATTTTGTGTTCATTTGACATGTGGATGATGTGTTCATTAGTTTGTTTCTTTCATTTTGGTTTTAGTTATTTCCATAATTGTTAACGCTATGCTAGTAATATTAAATATGAGATCTAAGATAATTAACTAAGTAATAAAATATTTTAAACAGTTGTAAGGTTTGTTGTGATGAATTGTTCCAATGGAATATCGATGGTATTTTACAAATCATACATCCCAATATATTAAGAGTCAAAATCAAACCTCTCTATAATAGTCTCTATAGTAAGACTCAAGAGGTTTAAACCTCTTGTGCTATTTTGGGAAAAAGAAGATGAGACATGATTTAAGTAAGTTGGACTCTTTAAACCTCATTCAATGATTGAGTAAATTTGATCCTTTCAGGGTCATTGGATGATGCAAAGTAAATAATGTTATTAAAATATCCATTAATCTCCAACCAATTAGTTTGTTAAATTAAAATAAGAAAAAAAAAAGGGAAAGAAATGGATAGTCCATAGCTTATACGAGTTGTTTCATATCACCATACTAAGAGTATAATAAAAAGGATATTAAAAATGTCAAGAAAACATGGAT
Source organism: Picea engelmannii (assembly GCA_009831015.1). Classification (NCBI taxonomy): domain Eukaryota; kingdom Viridiplantae; phylum Streptophyta; class Pinopsida; order Pinales; family Pinaceae; genus Picea; species Picea engelmannii. The sequence continues at coordinate 64,591 of ML853278.1, read as the reverse complement.
ATCTAGGATATTTAGTGAAAATATGTGTTTTTTTTTTCCAATTTCAATAGTGTATTGAGAAAAAGGCTAATTTTTTTTTTTAAGAGATAATCTTTAATCTCCAATAAAATAAAATATGTTATCTAATATATGAAAGCACATGCTATGCCATTAGCACTTGAAAAGTAGAATAACCATAAAGAAATCATGTCTAGATAGTAACCACAAAGAAAAAGTGTTGAACATGTAATCATTCTTTTAAAATATTTCCTTTATAAATAACACTGAAACTAAAAGTATAAGATATTCTTTTAATTATATTTCTAAAACATTAAAAAACAATTACATTTAAAGTAATATATTACATGTTCACATAAAAATAACACTAACAATTTATAATCCATAATTTAAAAGTATCCACAAACAAAAATTATTGGAAATACAATCTTCCTTTTAAAATTCTATAATACTTATGGGAATGAAAAAGGTATCGGGTGGAGATCAAGAGATTCTCAGAGCAAAGATCTCAACGCTACAGCTTTAGGATTTCGCTCTCTCTGAATCGATATAATGTATCTTCAAGTGTATAAACTTTATTTTTTATTTGATGTTAAATTAGAATATACTTTTAAATATGGTTTACCAATATATATTTTTGGATTAATTTTGACTTAGTTACATTATAATTAGGATAACTTTGATATAATTATTGATGGATTAAGATAACTTTGATATAATTGTTGATGGATTGATTATTAGTGACTTATTCAATTATGGGCATGTGATGAAGCTTATTTAAAAGCTTGAATAATTACATGGTAAAATGCTTTTTGTGACATGTTTTTTGGGGTTTTTGGCAAACTCGCCAATATTAATGAAGATATATCTTTAAAAGTTGGTTTTCCTCGTAAATTCTTTGCAAGGTAAAAATCTCTTATGTATTTTGTGATTGCTTTGTGAGTGTTGATGTCACTTCTCTTGCTATGGGCTTTATATTTAGTATTAGAGCAAGACAAACAGTGAGTTTCTAGTAAGACTCCATTTATGATGAGAGGAATTGAGAGAAAAAAATGCTATGTGGATAAAGAATTTGGTAGATACTTTGAGCATCACAAGCTAGGGCATGAAATTGTAAGCATTCATTTTGGATTTTTAAGTTAATCACATGTAAACATGTAAATGGATGTAAGACCTATTTTGGCATGGGTACCTTGATTTGATGAATCACTCTAGTCTAGACATAGACTTAGGGGATAGGGGGTGTGTTGTATTCTTGGATACCAAGTTAATAAACATTGAGTGAGGGAGATTGTTATTCTAAATCAAGTTTAAAGGGAGAATGTTAGGTTCATATCGATCATAGAGTAGTTAGACTATCTTGGATACGATCATTGATAAATTTAGCATTAATGTCTTACATGTCTTATAAGTCCATGGTATTAGGTAACCCTGGTATTGAATAACTTTTGTTATTTTCTTACGATATTAGCACGTGATGAAACATACTTAAAAACTTGAAAAACTCCATTGTAAAATTCCTTGAATGACTTGTTCTTTGGCTGGATTTGATAGATTAGCTAAGATGATTATATATATATATATATGAAATCCAGTTTTCTCACTAAAGAATTGCCACAAAAATCTTTGTGGTAATTGTTAATGCTTTTAGTATAAATTTTACATTTTCAAATAAAATAATTCAAATAAAATAATTCAAGTAATTGAATTAGTTTAGATATAATTAATGTTATTTAGATTTTGTTAATTTTAACTAAATTCGAATCTCATGGATGAAACCCATTAAATAGGTTTATTAAAAATATTATCAACCCATAAAAAAATGTCATTGGCTTCCATCGCAATTTTCTATTTAATTCAATAATTTTCTATTTAATTCAATTTTTATATGACCAAACATTGAACAAATGTGCTGGAAAATTTCAAGGTAATAGATGCAATTTTTTTTTTTTTTTTTAAGTTAAGTTAGAATATATCAATAACAGTACCAGGTGGGCTGCTTTTAATATATCTAGGTGTTTTTCTCTTTAACTGAATGGGAGTATTTAGTTTTGAATCTAAGATGAAATTGTTGAACTAGTAATACAATTCACTAAATGTGAAAAATCATCTTTGAATTTCCTCATAGTTTTTTCTGAATTTTGTTTAATTATTTAAACAACTTTGAACAAATTTATTTGAAAAAGAGTGAAGCGTTGGTGAATTTCCCCCAAAATTTCATTGATTTAATTCATTACTTGCATTAGAAAGCTTCCAAACAGGTGTGATGGAGAATTTCAAGGACGAAAACAAGAAGTTCTCCTGCAACTTGACTGGACATAAACGAGTGAGAAGCATGATGTCATTACTTCTAGCTTCAAAGATTTCATTTCCTGGAGAAAAAGTGATGCAAGAGGCGAAGGCATTCACAAGAGAATATCTTAATCAAATTTTAGCTGGACACGGGGATGTGACCGATGTGGATCACAGCCTTTTCAGAGAGGTAAAAAATAAACACATTTTCCGTTTTCCACGGATGTACTAAGAATGCAATTTTATATGGAAAATCCTTTTTGATATATTTTATTTGATATATCTTGGATCTACATTGCGCAGGGAAGTGAAAAAATACTGCGCGTCACAAAATTCGTTGTTCAACACTCAGGGCTTATCATGCAGTGGAAAAACAACTCGATTTACTGCGTGTTGCAATAAAAAACTTAATGAATGATTTATAGATGCAGAAACAACATAATGCTATACTTAGCATATAAACTCAGAAATATACATGAAATCATGAACACACAAAATAATTGATATTAAGATAAAATTCGGTGCAATGCACGAATACATAGTACAATAATTAAGATGAGTTTCGACTCCAATGCATTTTTGGACTTATGCATCTTTTTATCACACACACAGAGTGCTCTCATACTTCTTCGATTACCTTCAACTTCTATTGTTGCTTCTCTATTTTGTGTTTATTACTCTCTCTGCATCTTGACTACTTACAGACTCATAAAGACTTATGACTGATACTTCTTACATAAGCTAAGTGACTTAACAATAAAGACCATAATAAATTGACTTCTATATGCTTAACTAGAATCGAGAAAGATAAAGATCAACTCCATTTAATAACTCCCTTTCTTTCTGATTGACAAAGACTAAGCTTGCGAAAATGCAAGTGTAAACTAAATAAACTGTATTTACAGATTGACTAATTGACTAACTGACTGATTTCTAAATCAGCAAAGACATAAGAGCTCATAGACTTTTAATTACTATTTCCAACACTCCCCCTTAATTATAAGTAGGTAGGATTACAAAAATTTGCAACAAAATTTTTACTTGACATGAAATGTCATTCATCTGACACTGCACAGATTCCCTACTGTGTAGATGCTGAAATGCATCGCTTGCTAAATCTTTTGTGAAAATGTCTATGACTTGCTCTTTTGACCTACAAAACTCTAAACATATCTCTTTTTTATTCACTAATTCTTTGATAAAATGATACCTTTTATCAATATTTTTGTGTTATGAACATAATATATAATAATAATATACATACATTATAATAGGTAATGAATAATTAATGAAGAGACACCTTCTCAATGAAAGGTCATGCCTCTTCATGGAAGGGCACCCCTGCATGGGTATATAAGGCCCTCATTCTTATTGTATCTCATCTCATATTCATATACATTATTATTTAATATATTATCCTTTATGGATTATAGCATGTTGTCCTACCTACATTGACTATTTACCTGGTGAACCGACTTGGTTCACCACAACACATCTTTTGTTTTACCAACAACTAGTGCTACATGTTTTTTCTTGGATTGCTTCAATGCCAATGGGAACATTATGTTACTTGTCATATGGATTCTTGCAATACGTTCATTTCTTGGATATCTATCCATAATCACACAATGATTATCTTCCATGTAGATTCTATATCCTTTCTGTAACAACTGTCCTGTGCTCATCAAATTATGCTTCAGACCAGAAACATAATATACATCAGGCATAAACTTTTGTTCTCCTTGCTTAGTTAAAATGTTTATACTTCATTTTCCTAAGACAACGAATTGGATGTATGTTCCAAGTGTAACCTTAGTTTGTACTGACTTGTCCAAACTAGAAAACAATTCTATGTTTCCTGTCATGTGGTTACTGAAGTCTGAATCTAGATACAAAATGTCATAGGAATTTTCTTGAGAAACATTGCATTCAACTAGGGATAATATAGACATTGTTTTAATGCGCACCATAAACATAGGATTGGTTTGGTTATTTGTGTTGTATGACTGATCTTGTCTTTACTTGTTCTAATTATACCGTCTCTTTATGCACTTGTATACATAATGTCCATACTTTTTACAATAATGGAACTAAATATTTGATTTTTCAGTTCTATGACCACTTGGATGACTTATATTTTGGTTTTGACCTCTTCCACCAATGTTTCCAGGACTGGTACCGCGTCCACCTCTAACATAACTTCTTCTTCTACCTCTAGAGTTATCTATCCCCCTTCCTCTTCCATGAATTATAGTTGATTGTGTGGAAAATGCATTCTCTAATGACATATTTGACCTATTCATTCCGTGTTCATGATTAATGAGAGAAGCTTGCAGTTCATCTAGGCTAAACTGACTTAGATCTTTTCTCTCTTCTAGAGTTACAACCAGTTTATCAAATTTAGGAGGAAGACTCCTAAGTACCTTCTCAACAATTTTTCTATCATCTATGGTTTCACTATGAGACTTAATATGATTTATTAGGCCAATGACGTGGGTATAAAATGAATCTACTGAATCTGTGTCTTTCATTTACAGAGTTTCAAAACATCTTCTAAGAATATGTAGTTTTGAAGTTTTGACTTTGTACATACCTTGATAATATGTTTGCAATATGTCCCATTCTTCCTTGGATTGCTTCACTTATGCAACTCTTGGGAGTATTCTTTCATGAATGGCTTGTCGTATGTAAAAAATTGCCTTTCCATCCTTATTTCTTTGATATTTTAAAACATCCTTCTCATCTTGTGTGAGTGCATTGTGTGCTTCCTGATATGATGGTTCTACATAGCTATTCTCAACTATATCCCATACATCTTGACCCCAAAATAACTCCTTCATGGTCAAGGACCATAACTCATAATTTTTTCCTGTGAAAGTGGGAGGTTGCAAATTTGAAGTAGAAGCCATATTTCACCTTACAACATAGATGATGCTATGATAAAATTGTTCTGATAAAACTTACTCTAGTTAAACTGATCTTGATCAAACTGCTCTGATACCATATCTCAGATCTACAGTGTGCAGGGAAACTGTTCACAACGCAGTGACAAAATACTACATGCCACAAAATTTGTCATTGAACACTCAGGACTGACCGCGAAGTGGAAAAACAAATCGATTTACTATGTGCTATGATAAAACACTTAATGAATGATTTATAGATGTGGAAACAACAAAATGCTATACTTATGATATAAACTCAGAAATACACATGAAATTGTGAGCACATAAAATACTTGATATTAAGATAAAATTTGGTGCAGTATGTGAATACAAAGTACACTAACTAAGATGAGTTTTAACTTCAATGACTACTAAGATGAGTTTTAACTTCAATGACTTCTTAGACTTCTGCAACTTACAATCACACACACAAATCTTTTTCTCTCAAACTTCTTCGACTACCTTCAACTACTACTGCTGATTCTTTGTTCTATGTTTATTGCTCTCTCTTTGCATCTCGACTACTTACAGACTCATACATATAAATACTTACGACTGAGACTTCTTATAAAATATAACTGACTTAACAATAAATACCATAATAAATTTGACTGACTTCTATATGCTTAACTATACTCGAGAAAGATAAAGATCGACTCCATTTAATAACTCCATTGCTTTCCAACTGAAAAAGACTCAGCTTGTGTAAATGCAAGTGTAAACTAAATAAATTGTATGTGTAGAGAGATTGACTGACTAACTGACTAACTGAAAAATTGATGGAGACGTAAGATCTCACTGACTTGTAATTACTATTTCCAACAATATATGTATGTTTTTTAAAAAGATGGAAATTAACCATTCCCATTGATTTAATTTTACCAGTTGCATGATCAGTGGCAACGATATGTTGAATCATATCTGCAACTGGAAATGTGCCTACGTTTAATGAGTACATAAAGAATTCCCTCGCTAGATCAAGGATGTGTATTGTAAATTTTTTTTTGCTTCTCTTGCTGGGTCAACTTCTCCCAAACAACATTCTGGAGAAAATATATTCTCCATCTAAGGTCTAGGAACTCTCAGAATTGACGATCAGACTGATCGACGACTTAAGATATTTTAAGGTATTTGGCATATAAATTTATATTTGTTTTAAGAGAGTTTAAACAATATCATATGCATAACATTCTATGAAAAATACTCACTCAAACCTTCCTATTTTTTCTTCACTAATCACAATTAAGGACAAGAAGGAACACATGGTGATAGATTCAATTATCGAGTGCTACATGAAAGAAAATCCTAATTCTACAATGGAAAATGCTTTAAATCATATCAAGGGCATCCTTCATTTGTCCCTTGAGGAATTGAATTGGGAGTTTATGATGTAGGACAATGTATCATTGTGTTTCAAGAAGTTCACTTTCTATATAACACAAGGCCTTCAATTCCTCTACAAATATGGAGACGACATATCCGTTTCTAATAAAGAAGTAAAGAACTATATTTTCAAAATTCTTGTTAACCAATTTCTTAGAATAATGATGACTTGGTTAGAAGCTTTGTATATTAAGTATGTTTTTAATCTGAGAATGTTTCTTTTGTCCCTGATAATGGGTGGAGTGCTTTTGCAACATTATATTTTTAATGTTTTATGATTGTGTATGGTCACGTATTAATAAGTTGTACAGAATGAGAATAAGAAAGTTTGTGCAAGTGTTTATGGTAGTAGTTTGTCCAAGTCCTCCCAAATTGTCTAATAAGTATTATAATTTATATTTCCATTTCTATTTATGATTGGAATTATAATTTTTATAGTAAGGTTTATGATAGTTAAAATTGATAGGATT
>ML853278.1:0-19448 GCA_009831015.1 Picea engelmannii | reverse complement strand
ACAAGAGAGACACAGATTTACGTGGTTCACCCAGTGTGGGCTACGTCCACCAGAGAAATTGCTAGGTCCTTCCTTTATTATTATCCAGCAAATGAAGGGATACAACCTACAACAAAAACCCGCTGTAACTTCCTCTTCTTTCTCTAACAGTCTCCTCTCTCAGAATACAATATTCACCCTCGTACATAGCCACAATACGTTTCCCTCATAAAAGAGGGTTGCCTTCTAGGGCAAAAAACCCTAACATAATCTCTACCGTTAGATCTGCGACCTTATAATGAACGGTCCAGATTTACAATGAACTTACAATATACTTTTATAAGGCAATTTTTGCTTCGGGGGCTTCACCCCCGAACCCCCGCTGGGGGCCCGCTTGCCTCCAGACCCCCCAGCCGGGGGGATGGACCCCCCGGACCCCGCAAAGGGGGTACCCCCCCTCTGCACTCCCCCGCGTGGAAGAGTGTACATACTTCTGGGGTGTAAATACTTCATGGGGTATAGACACGGCTGAAAGCAAAGAACCTCTGCATCAGGAAGATAATTAGGCTCCACAACCAACATGTAGTGGGATTCCCAAATCTGATTTGCATGCTCACTTGTAGGAACACAGAGATGGCCCAGGTGGCATAAGATTTTGTCGTGAAAGTGAAAATCAGTGACAGTTGTGCTTGTACCCAAGAGATGATATGTGGTGGCGAAGTCCAGATCTTGTTGATAAAGTTGGGGCCACTCATATGCTTCATGCCCATAGGAATGGAACACAGTGGTGAGTGTAGCCACATGAGGCTGACCGAGGCAATCAATGACATGATTGGATATACATTCCTTATACTTGATGTTGAGATGGAACTGCTATAGGTAGGTGGACCACTTCTGATGGTGGTCATTCTACAATTTCCCCTGTGTCTGTATGAACTATAGAGGCTTGTGATCAATGTGTATGATCGTCTCTTTCCTTAGAATGTAATGATTCCATTGACAACATGCTTGTAAAATGGAATAAATTTCCTTGTCATAGGTGGGTATTTCCGGAGAGTATTGGAGAGTGTCTCACTATGGTATTCCACCAGATGCCCATGCTAAGTGAGAACTGCACCCATAACATAGTTAGATGCATCAGTCTCAATATTGAATGGTTGTTGCATATCGAGAAAGGAGAGTACCAGAGCTGAGAATAAGTGATTATTCATATCATTGAATTCTCATTGTTTCTCCTTCCCCCACACGATCTTGGCCCTACCATCGCCCTTGGTCACTTGGCTGAGGGCCCATGCAATATTGGAGAATCCCAACATGAACCATCGGTAGAAGTTGGCTAGTCCTAAGAAGCTCTGAATCTCGGTCAGTGTCGTCGGGGCTGGCCAGTCATGGATGAATTGGATCTTCGTTGGATCAACATGTACCCCATTCTCATAAACAATGTATCCTAAATATTTGACCCTGCTCATTCCAAAAGAGCATATTTCCAAGTTGGCATAAAGCTTGTGCTGCCGCAGAGTGCTCAAAACATGCATCATATGCTGCATGTGCTCTTCCCACATTTTTATGAAGATGAGGATGTCATCCAAATATACTACCATAAAGGAGTTGGTGAAGGGTCTCAATACATCATCCATCAACCTCATGAAAGTGGTTGGTGCATTTGTTAAGCCAAAGGGAATGACTAGCCATTCGTAGAGACCTTCTTTAGACTTGAAGGTTGTCTTCCATACATAATTTCGTTCGATGGGAACCTGGTGGTATCTAGACTTTAGGTCAATCTTGATGAAGAAATTCCCCCCCTTGAGTTGGTCAAGAAGGTCATCAATCCTAGGAATGGGGTAGTGGTTACTGACTATGATTTTGTTTAAGGCTCTATAATCAATGAAGAGTCTCCAAGTCTCATTCTTCTTCTGCACTAGTACAATTGGGATTCCTCGAAGGGAGGATATGGGTCTTATGTGCCCCTTTTGAATAAGCTCTTGGATACGACGCCTGATTTTTTCATTCTCCATCAATGAGCGCCGATAGACTGGTCCATTAGGAAGAGGTGCATCGGGGGTTAGATAAATTGGATGCTTGACTTGGAAGTGTGTCAGTACCCTGGTAGGTGAGACAAAGATGTCTCTATATTCTTCCACGATCCCGTACACTTGCTTCTAATATAGAGAGAGGTGTTGTGTAGAGGCCACAGATGTGGCGACAACCTTCTGCTTACTTTGAGCACAGATCACAAAGAAGACAAACTTCCTGGTCCATGAAAAGACCTTGCTTCATTGCTTAGCAGAGATTAAAGAAATAGCAGTAGGCAGAACTACCTATCGAATCCTATACAATTTTCTACCCAAATTAATAATAAAACTGTAGGGTCTAGACTCATACACAACATGATGCTTCCACAAATATGGTTGTACTAAAAGAACATCACAAACTTCAAGGGGATAAATATAACACAATACATCATATTTGAAAGGCTTGATGTCATAGGGAAGACGAAACTATTGGATGACATAAAGATATCTTCCTTGACAAAGCCAATCGATGATGTAGGGCTGCAGGTGTGGTGTCATTAGCAGGTCCATCCACTTGACAACCTATGTTGAAATTGGGTTCTTCTAACTACCTCTGTCGACAATGAAATGGATCGGATCCCCCTTGAACCACATCTACAAGTGAAAGAGGTGTTCCCCTTCCTCTGGTTCTTCTGGTTCTCTTGGTCAAAATTTGGTGGTAGCGATAGTGGAACTGGGTTCAACATTGATAATATGCTTCCTTCCTTCAGGATTTGACTTAGAATTAGAATCAACCTCTGACTTGGAAACCTTCAACTTGACCACAAGGGACTGCTTGGAGAGACATTATTCGGTGTTGTGCCAAGGACTTTTATGGTACTCACACCATTTTCCTATCTACTTATTCATCTTCTCATTTCCCTTATTGTGATTTGGCTTGGATTGATTGTCCTGAGGGAGACCATCTCAACTTGGTCCCTTGCTGTGTGGGTTGGGGATTCCTTTTCCCTGCTTCGTCTATGAGGGGTTTGCATATCCAAACTCTCGTCATTTCTTCTTAAATTTCTGCTTTATCTTGACAATGTATCTATAATTCATTCCCAATGAGGCAATGTATAGGAACTCCATTTATGTTTGAATGTATCTATGCAAACAACCGCGGTATTTGAGCACTAGATGACACTTAGAGTCTTTGATACCTAATTTGGTGCATAGGGTGATCCATCTGGTGTACTAGTCCTCGCATATTCCAAGAGGGTAGTACTGTTCTTTAATGGCATCGCGAAAGGAATCCCATGTAGGGGCCACCATAAAAATTTTAGATTCATCCACAGTCATTTTATTAGAGTAAGTATCCCACCAGTCTTTAATAAGGCGAATGACCTTGAGGAGTGAAAAAGTGATCTTTTCCCTATCGAAAAAATTGTGGACTGAAAAATATCCTTCGAGCATATTCAACCATTTATATACAACATCCGCATCTATCAGTCCTTCAAATAATGGAATATCAAAATTTACCTGTACCTTGAAGGGGGTGGCACGGCCGCTTGATGAATATGCTTCTCTTGTGGGAAGTCGTCGAAGGATTTGTGCGAAGTTGTCCATCACTTCATTCCTTTTTCGTGCAAGGAATTCCTCGAGCAACATTTTAATAGGATCTCCTGATCCATCATATTTATTTTCATCCCCCATGGGTTTTTTTCGAGATCGATGCGACCAATATTGTAATGGCTTGATTGGTTTGAGTCCCAACTTCTTGTACCCAGATCTTGTTGGGGATATGCACAAAGAAAAATAAATGAAGAGCAACCCACTATGATACCACTTATCTGGATTTAGGAGTGGAATGAAGTAATTAAAAGATTGAATACAATAAACACAGAGATATGAATAATAACACAAATATCCAGTGAGCAATATCTTCTATTAAATAATGAAATAGGATGAAACTGTAAAACTATAGAACTAAAACACTTGCTCGAATGGTGGTAGCTATATCTGAGAAGAGATGTGGCTGCTACATGCATTCATCTGAGCAAAATGGATTACAATGAGGCTCTAGAGGTATTTTTTATATTACTCATGAATTCCAAAACCCTATACATCCAAAAACCTAACCTTAGAAGGTGAAACACCAAAAGTAATGTAATTTGGTACCTCAACTTCCCAGGGTCGTAACTTTTGCATACGACCTCCGTTTTAGGCGTGTGATAGCCTGTTGGAAAGGTCTTTCAAAGAACTATGCATTCCATAATCAAACTTTGACTCTATCTATAGTTTGACTGTGGAAAGAAAAAAAAAACAACGTTTAGGGCCCCAAAACGGCCCTAGAAGTACAACAAGATGTGTTGACATGAAAACATACAAAATAAGCCAGTTGGATTAGGAGAGAGGCCACGCGTATCCACCTGGAGGATGTGTGGGGCTTGAGAAAGCCCCAAAATTATAGAACCCACAATTACAAAGAAATACAAAAGAACATGCTGAATAAAAATAGATAGGAGGAGCGAATTGGAATAGGTGGGTGGACACCAATATCCACCTGGATCAATTATGGGTTGAAGAAGCAATAGGTGATCCTCGAAGCTCAACAACAACAATCTCCTCTGCATTTTGTAGTCGGTGAATTTCTTCTTCAAGTTTCTATTTGAAGTCTTACAATTCCTAAATAATCTCATCCTTCTCAATCAATTGTAGTATCAAGATACCATAATCTTCTTTCAAATCCCGATATTCATTAAACATGTGATTTTTATCTTCTTGAAGAGGAGAAACTTCTTCATGAAGCTCATCAACAAGGGATTGTAAATGGGAAACTTCACCAATTAGATGGGCATTGGTATCTTCCAGTTGGAAAATGGTTCTCTTCAAGTCAACATTTTGTCTGAGAAAGGGATTTCAATTATTTCTCTAAATCATCAACAAGTTCAACCTTGTCCTTATGTTCAATTAAATAATTATGGAAAATGGTTTCCATGGAATGCTCCAAGACATCAAGCTTCCTAGATTCCTCACTGAAAGCATTTTGGAACACAACATATTCAACCTTCAACTGAGTTTTCAATATTTCATTCTCTGATTGTAATGAAATGAATTCTTGACAAAGATGATCAAAAAAATTATTTTCACATATTTCATGCAATCTTCGACCCATTTTCAAATATACTGTCAGTATAAGATTGCGTAAATAATGTGCCAAAAAACAATGCAAAGCTATAAATGGTCCACAGGTAATAAGCCAATAAATGAGCTCAAAGAGAAGTATCATAAATTACTTCAATATTCGTAAGTGGATTGACTCAAAAAGAAGATAAATGTGTGGTCTTTCAAAATACCAATCAATGTTTCCATCAATGTTCACACACACACACACACAAAAAAAAAAAACTATCTTTAAGAAGACATACTCATTCTCGATCTATGAAAATTGAGACACCAAAACCAAATGGAATGGATCAACCTTGAAGATCAAGTTGACAATAGGAGTGAGGAGACCTCAAGAAAAATAAAATCTTGCAAATGGTGACGTGGAAAGGAAAAGAGATAGTTGATCTTCCCCAATGATATTTAGGTATTCAATCTCTAATGAACAATCGACCCAACAATCGTAAATGGAATCGAGCCACAACATGGAATGTTAAAATGGGCCACAAGTTCATTGACTTCATTGTTGGAAGGGTAAAATCATGAAGCTGGGTAACACTTTTGTGAGAATCAGGTCTCCAAAATTCCTAGCAGCATTTTTTTGGCCAAACTCCTTTCTCTTTCAGTTGAAAGTTAAGATTTTTCGACTGCAAGTTCACATGTCAAATCAAACGGTGCGCTCAACAGTCATGCACAAGATTTTCCAGATGAATTTTTTTCCTATGCGTCTTTCCATCTTACATATTTTTGTCTGTATAGATTCTTGGAGTGTGCATATTACAGGTAAACCTATGCAGCTCTTACTGTGATGTGTCTTGTTTTATGCTCGTTTTAACGTTTCTAGTGGTGATGGCTCACTTTGTATCATTTTTGTTATGCACAAGCACTGTTTCAGGAGAGTCATTGGTGGTGTTGGAATTTTTTTTGGTGGCATTGGATTTGGTGCGTTGAGGGCTCAAGTTATAGGCTTCATTGGTCCACATATCTAGGTAGGTATTTCTAAAACTGTCTTATGTAATTCCATTTAAAAAAATCGTATCTTATGTAATTTGTTTTTTAAAAATTGGATTCTCATCCCTATCCATGTACATGGATTTCTTTAGCAAATTTATATGTCCTAAACGTCCTATGGTAAAGGAAATATTTGAACCAAGCATTGGTTTTCGTTGTTTAAAGTCTCAATAATGTGTAGCTCCCAAAAGTTTGTTAGTTTTTGGGTTATTAATTTATCCTTAAATGTTTTTTTTAACAATTTTATCAATAATTCATTCTCCCAAATAATACAATGTTTCAGTGACATGTTTCCTCATAATTTAGAAAATTACATTCAACAACATAGTTTGGTATTGTTAGAACTTAAGAACTGAAATTCAAGAACAACTACCTTTGTATTTTACAAGCTTGAGTTGAATTATAGTTTTCATGTTGGCCTTCAGTTCATTAGATATAGATTTTGTTACAATTGTTATGTAACTAATAAATGTGGATCTGTTTCTATTCATAGACAAGACTACCAACTTTTAACAACCTCGTATTCTCCATAGAATGAATTCTACTTCCACTATCAGTGTCCTTGTTAAAAACAAAAGCAGTTTTCCTCTCTCTGATGCAAAAACTAAGTTATATTATGGTCCATGGAATTCATATATGGTATTATCTATGATAATGTGTTAGTTTTATGGTTTTCCTTGTCTTTTTTAACATCATCTACTTTAGGTAGCTTGTTAGGATAATTTCTCTCACTACTACTGGTATAATATTCCAGTTTAGTATAAGCATTAGGATTTGCATAGTGAAGAGATTTAATAGATGATTGCAATTGTTTGCTCAATGGAAAATCCAAGGTAGATCGTTAGGCATAAATAATATAAATTTCTAGAAAGTGTTGTCATATTTCCCATCTCTCCTCTTCCTCTTCCTACACAAAAGTGTAAACAATATACAACTAAACAGATTCATGATTTTAATATAAATAAAAAAAATGAAAATATAGAGGGGAAATCAAAACTTCTATAAACTACAATAGTATCTTGTAAATGGTTGATTACTTGTGATAACACTGAAAATGTTGAGGGAACATGACAAAACCATATACATCCCTCTTTTAGCTAATGACATAAAACTCTAAAAGTGTAAGAATGAAGTTTTTCTTGTCGTACCAATAATTTGGTAACTCAATGAATCTGACAAAACCTAGTTTCAAATATACTTGATAGTTATTTTATATACCTTTCCAAAGAACTTTCGGACAGGGCCCAAATTCAAGCATGTCCATAAATTGAGTACCCTTTTGATACAATTGTTGTGATAATAGATTAACAGGTAATAGAGTCATTGATAACATTATTTTAGTGTTGAAATGTTTTTCCACAACACAATTTGATTTGGATACTGATATGGAAAACTTAATTCTTAGTTTACTCACAATAATGTTAAAAAGTATGTTTAAACAAGTTTATTTTAAAAAATATGATCAAATGACAATTTATTTCTTAAAAAAGGATATTAAATTTGAAAATTTGATAACTGATTTTTTTAATAAAAGTATCATTAAATATTACATAGGTGTAATTTGTTATCCTTAAATATATTTGGACCTTCCATTAAATATTTCATTTTCTTGTGACATGTCCATGTACATGGATAGAGCTTGAATTCAGCCCTGTCCATGTACATGGACATGCCTGAATTCAACCCTGTCTATGTAATGGACAAGATCAAATTCCCTTTGTATTCAATAAAGTAAGAAAGAATAAATAGATCCATACCTTGAGGTGTCCCTTTTGATATACCATGAATATGATATAAATTGTTACTTACAGGTTTTCTTCCACCCCTGTAGATTTCCTATGACTAGAGAATCTAAGACCAATTGAGACATTATCCATCTTGCTTGCTACAAACACTAGTATGAAGGATGGTGATTATTCTTAAAAAAAACATAAATATTCTTCTACATTGTCTCCACAAGGAATTTTTAAGACTAATCTCGACTGTTGTTTAAGAATAAACTTCACCATAAGTTTCATAAAAATATTGTGACCACAAGATTGTATTCTTCCTCAAACATGCCATTACACATCCTACCCATGTGATTAGAATATTTGGAGTTGATCATGGTAGGAATTATTTGATTTATGAGGATTATGAAACCAAAAAATTGTCTTGTTGAACTTAAGAGACATGTTTATTGAGAATCCAACCCATTAACTTCCAACTAGATCCTTTCCAAGCTACTTTGCACAACTGATCTTATTCACTCCTACTGTAACGGACCCAATCGTTACGACAACATGCACTGCATAACAAGTGCAATTTGTTTTTTGGTTTCTTTAAACCAGGAAGGTAACAACGACAAAAATTAATCAACACAACTTGATGACAAATGCAACGCACACAATTTAGAAAACAAACAACAATGACCCTACATACTATCACATCATGCAACTGGACGAAACATGCGATAATCAACATAAGGAAATAAAAACAACTACCCACCCGTCCTACTCTGCAAGGTGTCTACTTCCCACCCGACACAAACAATCCAAGCTGACTAATATAAGCAAAAACATCACGATCGACCATTTCATCAATCCATCAATTCTAATATCTATTAATCATGGAGCAAGGGTAGTCATGATGCCATCAATCACACATCAACATTAATATACGATGCATTAAAATAGATGCTAAAAACAATAATTCTTTCTACAAGGCACAAGTAATCTAACTGCACATCAAGTCATAGACACATTAATTTACAGCGCAAGAGTAATGATAAAAAACCAACCCTTCTAGGGCACCTTCAACATGTGCAAGTAGAGACATCTAAAAATTATACCCTACTTCATTCCATACCATACCAAACACACATGTAAGAGATAACTGAATTAAAACGTCGTTCAAATATCTACAAGGATTGAATAAATCAACTAACATCTAAAACAATCATCCCATACATTCCTTTCATGCATGCAATATTTTAACTAAATCCAAGTGGCATGCATTCCCATCGTCCTTTGCGCGAGAGTACCTAGGCCCCTTATTCCAAGGCACAAGGAATTTTAGTCACTAAGTCCATTTATTATGGATTTCCTTGAAGTTGCCAAGTGTCTTTCATAAATCAACAAATAATCATCTAATGAATCATTCTATGCAACTCAATAAAATTTCCAATAGAAATTTCACAACTAAAGATATAATAGGGTTCCTAATAACAATTTCAATTTTAAGAATGAAAACAAAATGACTTTCTTCAAGTAATTCCTTGTGATTTTGCTTCCTATCCGAACATCATCCCTGCTTAGGTTTCCACATATAGAAAGTACTCTCCTTCTGACTTGAAATTTATACAAGTGTTCTATCATGTGATTTTACACTGACTGGTATAAATGTGATTTTAATAACCATGGGCGATTTTAAACAAGGTGATTTTATACCATACTAAAATGTGATTTCATACCATACTACACTGCGATTTTATACCATACTATCGAGCGAATTTAAACTGAATGGTATAAATGCGATTTTAAATACTACAATGTGATTTTAAACAAGGCGATTTTATACCATACTACAATGTGATTTCATACCATACTACATTGCGATTTTATACCATACTACAATGCAAATTTTAAACAAGGCAAATTTAAATTGACTGGTATAAATGCGATTTTAAATACTACAATGTGATTTTAAACAAGGAGATTTTATACCATACTACAATGCGATTTATACCATACTACAATGTGATTTTATACCATACTACCATGCGATTTTATACCATACTAAAATGCGATTTTATACCATATTACAATGTGATTTTATACCATACTACAATGCAATTTCAAACAAGGTGATTGTAAACTGACTGGTATAAATTATCTGACATAAATGCGATTTTAAATAAGGCGAAATAAAATGACTGGTATAAAATTTAAACCATGCGATTTTAAACTGACTAGCATAAATGCGATTTTAAATAAGGTGAAATCAAGTGACTGGTATAAAATTTAAACAAGGCAATCTTAAACTGACTGGTCATAAAAAAGTTTCATACGAAATAAATGAAGAAAATATAAGGAATATCAACAATTTGTCAACACTGAATCTGCATCCAGATCATCTCCGTGGAGAACAATAATAAAAATAAAATGCAAGGAATCAATACACAGAGAATCAATACAACTCTGAGAATCAAAGCACGGAGAATCAATACGCAGAGAATCAAGACAACTTTGAGAATCAAAATGCAGAGAACCCAAACACAAATAATCAATACAACTCTGAGAATCAAATGCACAGAAAAAAAAATTCACGATAATTGTAGAGGCTAAGGAGGGAATAAACGCCCATGAGAGAATTCCTTGTTGGGTAGAGAAATTATCCTACAATTATTACCCATGCACAGGAAAGCAAGGCATTTGAATATAAATCTTTAACATCAAAGTGAAAGATAGTCGATTCAGATCATGGCTGACTGCTCAGGAACAAACTAATAACTTAAAGGATAAAGGAACAAAAGATAAAAACACAATTTCTTTGTATTAAAAACAATAAAAACACAGAGTAAAATAAAATAATGGCCCAAGACCAAAAAAAAATATTCCTTGGTAGTAATACAACGCAGTAATAATCCCAATAAGAACTGGAAACTACAATAAAACACAGTAATAAAATGAAGCTCAGAAACATAAATTTAGTGGCCCTTTTGCAATTTCACATGACGCACTATCATTCATATTCATAACTAAATGAGTCTTTTTCTTTTAACAACATCTACGCAAGCGAGCTTTGACAATAAAGAAATGCATGAATAAGAAATTGAGCTATTATTTAATACAAATTATGCACATGCATACCATAGCCAAATGCGAAGAACCGGAAGTGACTGTCCCGCGCTCGCGCTCTGTCAACTCCGACTTGCCGACCTATGAGACCTCATCGGTACCTCCCAGGAAACACTACGGGTACTCTTCTTCCACTTGATCCCCCCAACCCGCAAAGGGGCTACACACACAATACCAGAGAATGCTAGTACCCAGTTCACCTCGCAAGGTCGAGCTACCACTCATTACCCAAGCTGGGTATCCCAACTCCCACAAGATAAGTTCAGTCAATATGAAATTTCAGCAGCATAATGTTACACAAGCCAAATGTGTCCCTTACTCCTCCTCCGCCATAACTTTTATAGAGTTTCTTATTCATTAGTTTCCCCAAAACCCTCATTATATTCCTTTTACATTTAATTAATTTCGAAAAACCTCTCCCATACACATGTTGCCCGATCCTGTAGTTGCACCAGAAAATCAATTTATTAATTAATTAAGTTTGTCTATTTCCCTCACCCACCTAAAAGCGTTCCTAAAAGCGCTCCTCGATGTCCCATTATTCCCTTACAATTCATAAATGACTTACGCCTTACTTAATTCCTAGTTGAGTTCATAAATAGAAAGTTCCAAAGGCCAGATTCTGTAATAAGTTAGACATTCCCCTTTTCTTTTAAGTTTCCCCCTTTTTTTAAGTTTTCCCTTTTTCTTAGGTTTCCCCCTTTTCTTCAAGTTTCCCTTTTTCTTAAAGTTTCCCCTTTTTATAACTAATTTCATAATTAGGAGCTTTAGACAAAAACAACCAAATACCCCTTTTATTAATTAAACCTTTATTAAAATTTCCACTTTAATTATTAATGCTTGAATTTTCTTTACCCCCTTCATGTTACATGTCTAATTAGTTTTTTTGGTTCAAAGATTCTATTCAAACATAGGTTTTCAATTCACTAGGCATGGTGACAATTTTTAAGGGAAAAAATATTATTAAACTTTACTTATCACATCATTCATTTTAAGGCCGACCAGGTCCTAAGGAGGCATAATTTTCTAGGCACTAGGTTTATTAAATTACCAGTTAAAATCATGGCGTTCCCTCCAGGATGCACTACGTGCTCCAAGGGTGACACTCACCTCTTTCTGTTTTCTTTGTGCGACGTGCCCTTCAAGATGCACTACATTCTCCTAGGGTTCCACTTGCCTCTTGACTGAATTGGTAGATGTCAAACCCCTAGAGTCAATACTCTGTCAGGTGATCTTGTGGGAGACTAAGGGCCTTTAAAGAATAAGGACCCTACCTTATTGCACGCCACTTAGAATCATCGTGAGCGACTATCACAGTCTACCCTCACAACATCGTGGGTCTTCTCAAACTAGGTAATCGTTAACCTACAGTTCAAGCCACGATGAGAGTGCTAGTAGGTTGTGGCAGGGCTGTTGCGACACCTCTCTCTTAATGTCTATGGTTGTAGTTCGTGACCCATTTACTCCAAATGTGAGTCTATTCACCAAGATATCGTCAGCTTGCATCCATCAACAAATCATGTCAGGAATAAAAATCAACCTTATAATATCTAATCATATGTACATATGTCACATCAACAACATTCAAACCCTAACAATCCACTCCCTGACTCGATCTATATTCCAAGGGGTTTCATCTATGCCTCGACATCCTCAATGTCCAGATTCCTGCACA
This sequence comes from Picea engelmannii, assembly GCA_009831015.1. Taxonomy (NCBI): domain Eukaryota; kingdom Viridiplantae; phylum Streptophyta; class Pinopsida; order Pinales; family Pinaceae; genus Picea; species Picea engelmannii. The sequence goes on along the minus strand of ML853278.1, from coordinate 6,789 downwards.
CTCAAGAGAACCCCGTCAATAGCACCTGTTGATGTAAATATAAAAAAATAACATATCATCAAATCCACAATATTTCATAATCATAATCAAGACAACCAATAGTATGCTGACTTAGATCACTTGCTTGCAAGTTTCCTCAAAGAATAAGCCTGCTCAGTGCATGCAAGAGAGGGATGTTACATACACCCCCTCTTATTTTAAAATTCACCCCAAAGTTTCACAGTATAAAAGCGTTGAAATATAATGTATCACAATATCATAAGTCTAGCTATATAAAAAAATAGAAACTGTCGACGCATATCATATGCGTCCTCCCAGTTCGTCGAGTGTGGACTATAGTTGTCCCAATGGACCTTGACCTAATATACTGTTTGACGTCGTAGTTTTTGAGTGCGATGGTCCATGATGCAGATTGGCTCCACCGTGAGCACACCCTTTTCCAATACCCACAAGTAACTCATGTCAATAACATGTGTGGGATCACTAACATAATGTCTCAAAACAGATACGTGAAAAACATCGTGCATAGGCCTCAAAGAATCATGTAAGGAAAGTCAATAGGCCATAGGCCTCTTCCTTTCCACAATATCGAATGGTCCCATGAACCTAGGAGATATTTTATCACCCTTTCTAAACTTGATGGAACTCTTATGCAATTTCACCCACAAGAATACTCGATCGCCAACTTCATAACTACGGTCGACACGATGTGCATCAACATAACTCTTTTGTCGATCCTACACTTCCTTGATCCTTTGTATTATTGTTTGCATTTGATCTTCCATTTCTTGGATCACTTTTGGTCCCACCAAGACCCTATCCTCAAGCCAATCCCAACTCAAAGGCATCTGACACGGTTGCCCATAAAGAAACTCAAAAGGAACCATCTTAATGGTGCTTTGATAACAATTGTTATATGCAAATTCTACCAGTGGCAAGAATTCTTCCCAACGCTTCTCATGGTCCATCACGTAGATACGCAACATGTCCTCCAATATTTGGTTGTTTCTTTCGGCCTGCCCGTCTATCTCCAGGTGATATGCAGTACTAAAGTTAAGTTGGGTTCCCAAGGCCTCTTGGAAACTAGTCCAAAATCGTTCGTTAAACACCGATCCTCTATCAGATATAATCCTCTTAGGCATGCTATGCAACCTCACAATCTCACTAATGAAAACTCTATCTATGTCAGGTGCCTAATACGTCATACACACATGAATAAAATGAGCACTCTTCCTCAGTGTGTCGACTACCACAAAAATCGAGTCATGTTTCCCTGTTGTCAGTGGCAATCCAACAATGAAATCCATCGAAATGACCTCCCATTTCGATTTCAAAAAAGCATGAGGTTGTAGTAATCCTATCGGATGTCTATGTTCAACCTTCACCTACTGAAATTCTAGGCATATTGCCACGTAGTTGACTATGTCTTCCTTCATTCCTTTCTATAAGAATGAGGGTTTAAGGTCTGCCCTCATCTTCATGACTCTGGGATGACCCATGTACACTGCTCTATGAGCCTCGTTTAGGATCAAACTCCTCAACTCTTCATTGGGAGGTATGTAAATTCGACCTTTAAATCTCAGTAATCTATTGTTTTCCACAGTGAATCCCTCAAATTTTGGTACCATCATTGTGTTTTGTTCAATAAAATCCTTGACCTCTTTGTACCAGTCATCGTTGTGTTGTAAAGTTATAATATTTTCACATAGATTCGTCCGAAGAGGCATCACCAAAAATATGCGTGGTCTTCGACTCAATGCATCAACCATTCTGTTAATTGTTCCCTTTATGTAAGTAATCACTAAATCATAATCTCTAAGAAATTCTGACCAACGTCATTGTCGTGCATTCAAGTCACTTTGCGTAAAGATGTGTTGTAGTCCACAGTGGTCCATTTTTAGTTCAAATTTCTGTCCGACTAGGTAATGTCTCCAAACTCTCAAGGCATATATAATGGCTAACAACTCCAAATCGTGTGTCACATAGTTCTCCTCATTCCTTCTCAACTTTCTTGATATGTAAGCGATCACTCAACCGTCTTGCATCAAGACTCCACCTAAGCCTTCCTTGGATGTGTCAGTGCATACCAAGAAATCAGAGTCCATGTTAGAGACCTTTAGTATCAGTGTTTTCGTCAACAAATCTTTGAACTTCTTAAATGCCTCCATGCATTTCTCGGTCCAAAAAAATTTCTTTCTCTTCTTCTACAATTCTGTGATCAAATTTCCTATCTTTGAAAAACCCTTGATGAACTGTTGATAGTATCCCTCTAAACCCATGAAGCTACACACTTTGGGGACATTCATCGACATAGGCCATTCCATAATAGCCTCGACCTTTGCTAGATCCACAAGGATGACTTCGCCAAAGATGACATGCCCTAAGTAATGAATCTTCGATTGATAAAACACATATTTGGACAGTTTCCCAAACAACTTGTTCTCTCAAAGACATTGTAGTACCAAGTGAAAGTGCTCTTCATGCTCCTCCATCATCCAAGAATATATCAAAATATAGTCAATGAATACTTGGACGAACTTATCCAAGTATTTACAGAACACCTCATTCATCAAACTCATAAATACCCATGGGGTGTTCGTTGGTCCAAAAGGTAGAACAATAAACTCATAATGTCCAAACATCATCTTAAAAGTGTTCTTAGGGATGTTGTCCTCCTTGATATATAATTGGTGATACCCTGATCTCAAGTCGATATTCAAAAACACCTCTGCCTTTCATTTGATCAAACATATCATCGATCCTTGGCAACAGATATTGATTCTTGATCGTTTCCCTATTTAATTGACGATATTCAATGTAGAGTCTCCACAACCCATCCTTCTTCCGTATGAAAATTATAGGCACACCCCACGATGACACACTCGAGTGTATAAGTCCTAGGTCCAACAACTCCTTCACTTGCATTCTCAACTCCTGTAGCTCCAGGGTTGACATCCGATAAGGTGTTCTTGCTATTGGTTCAGTTCCCGGTTTTAGGTTGATGGTAAATTTCAATTCCCTCTCTGGTGACATCCCAGGTAACTCCTATGGGAAGACATCCACAATTTTTCGAACTACCAGAAGGTTTTCTAGTCCTTCCACCATGCCATTTTTGTTTAATGCAAGGATTGCATAAATCTTACATCCCTTGTGCATTCTCTTCCATAGCTACAAAGAAGATATGAACCTCAAGGAAACTCCCTAGTTCCGACCTACAATCACGTGTCTATGACCCTCATCATCGACCAAGCTCAACCATTTTGTCTTACAGTTGAGTATCGCCTCTTGCGATTACAACCAGTCCATACTGATCACAAAGTCATAAGATCATAAGATTGTGATGTACAGGTTGGCCCTGGTGACAAACTCTCCCAGGTTAAGGCTACAGCCTGTAACCTTCCTACCAACGTGTTGTTTGGCTCCCAAAGCCATTTATACAAAGATAAACTCATCCTATTTGACTGCCTTTCCTTAATTATTTTCAGTGCTGCTCCAGAAATAAAACTCTCTATAGAGTCCAAATATATCAAAATACTAAGGGTCTGGTCAGCGACGGTACCTAACGTCTCGAGTACGATCACCTGGTGCTCTTCTTAGAGGTTATTCACCATTGCATGAATCTGATGGGACTTTCCCAAATCTCCCATGGTAGTGGGTACGATTGGCCCATACACTCTGGTCCTCTCCACTGGGTAGTGACGCTAGTAATGTGGCTCCCCACATGTTTAACACCGTTTCCTCGGTTCGGTACTCTTGGTACCCGAAGTAGAAGCTGACGGCCCACCAACCTGGAACCCTAGCATGTTCTGTTGAACAGGCCTAAACTATTGTTGTTGGGGTCGATGTTGTTGTGGTGCTCTGTACGAAGTTCGTTGCTAAGGCACTAGTCGACAAGGTGTAGTGGAAGTGGATCCTCTCTGGAAGACATGATATCCTGGTGAATGTCTAGCTGGTGTCGGATGCTACTGCACACCAGATGACACCTACCCCACTGGTCTCGCAAGAGTCCTACTCTGACCCCCGTTGATAAGCTCCTCCTCCGCTATGAGGGACTTCTGGACAACATCATGCAAGGTTTGAGGCATCATAATCATAACCTTTGCATGAATGTTGACATTAAGGCCAAACATGAACCTGTTGACCTTAAGTTTCTCGGTATTCAGGTGCGAAACATACCAAATCAACTCCATAAGATGGGCCTCGTACTCGGGCACCATATGGTATCCCTATCACAAGGCGTTGAACTTGTTGAGATGATGCTCAATAATTCCTCAGAACCGTTCCTCGAATAGTTCCCAAGACACGTCGTCGACTGCCATGTTCAATTATGGTAGGAGCGTCTTCCACCATAAAAGAGCTCTCCCCTTCAGCTAAAACACCACCATGTAGACCTTCATGTTAGAGGTATAGTCGTGAAGTGTGAAGCACATCACCATACTCTCCAACCATGCCTTGATGGCTGCATCATCTGGGGCACCAAAGAACTCGAGAAACTTGACCTTCTCTAGTTAATGGTGAATGCTACTAGTGTCGACCAGAGCATGTGGTGGACCCTCAGGAGGTGTCGGTGCCCTGGCCTCATCTCTATCCAAACAACTTATCAGTGCCTTAGACATCCTCTAAAAGGACCTCATCAACCCAACCACATCACCCACAACTATCGGTTCCTACCCAAAAACTTATTTGTCTCCCTGGGGGTTTGACCCCTCGGGCATGGATGCTACTGGGGGCTTCGCACCTCCTCCCCTAGCACCCCGTCATCTGCCACCACGACGTTTTTTAACCGTGATTACTTGCACAAATACAAATCAATTTTAATTAGTGACATTTGTAATCAAGTATCCAATCAATGGAAGCCATAGTGATGCCAAGTCGCGGGTTGAACCAGCTTTGATACCATATGTAATAGCCCCAGTCGTTATGGAAACATGCACCACATAACAAGTGTAATTTTTTTATTTCATTTTTCTTTAAACCAGGAAGGTAACAACGACAACAATTAATCAACACAACTTGATGATGAACACAACACACACAATTCAGGCAACAGAAAACAACGACCCCACATACTAGGACATCATGCAACTAGACAAAACATGCGATAATCAACAAATGAAAATAAAAATGACTACCCACCCATCCTACTCTGCAAGGTTTCTACCTCCCGCCCAACGCAAACAATTGAAGCCGACTAATCCAAACAACAACATCATGATTGACCATTTCATCAATCCATCAATTCTAATATCTATTAATCATGGAGAAAGGGTAGTCATGATGTCATCAATCACAAATCAACATTAATATACGACTCATTAGAACAGATGCTAAAAACAATCATTATTTTTATAAGGCGCAAGAAATCTAACTGCACATCAAGTCACAGATACATTAATTTACGGTGCAAGAGTAATGATCAACAACCAACCCTTCTAGGGAACCTTCAACATGCGCAAACAGAGACATCTAAACATTATACCCTACTTCATTCCATACCATACCAAACACACGTGCAAGAGATAACTGAATTAAACCGTCATTCAAATATCTGCAAGGATTGAATAACTCAACCAACATTTAAAATGATCATCCCATACATTCCTTTCATGCGTGCAATATTTTAACTGAATCCAAGTGACATGCATTCCCATCATCCATTGCACGAGAGTACCTAGGCCCCTTATTCCAAGGTGCAAGGAATTTTAGTCGCTGATTCCATTTATTATGGATGTCCGAGAAGTCACCAGGTGTCTTTCATAAATCAACAAATAATCATATAACAAATCATTCTATGCAACTCAATAAATTTCCAATAGCAATTTCGCAACTAAAGAAATAATAGGGTTCCTAATAACAATTTCAATTTTACGAACGAAAACAACATGAATTTCTTCAATTAATTCCTTGTGATTCTTCTTCCTATCTAAACATCATCCTTGCTAAGGTTTCCACCTATACAAAGCACTCTCCTTGTGACTTGAAATTTATACAAGTGTTCTATCATGCGATTTTAAACAAGGGGATTTTAAACTAACTGATATAAATGTGATTTTAATAACTACAAGCGATTTTAAACAAGGAAATTTTATACCATACTACAATGTGATTTTTTACCATACTACACAACGATTTTATACCATACTACAATGTGAATTTAAACAAGGCAAATTTAAACTGACTGGTATAAATGCGATTTTGAACAAGGCGATTTTATACCATACCACAACGCGATTTCATACCATACTACACTGCAATTTTATACCATGCTACAATGTGAATTTTAAACAATGTGAATTTAAACTGACTGGTATAAATGTGATTTTAAATACTACAATGTGATTTTAAACAAGGAGATTTTGTACCATACTACAATGTGATTTATACCATACTATAATGTGATTTTTGACCATACTACCATGCGATTTTATACCATACTACAATGCGATTTTATACCATACTACCATGTGATTTTATACCATACTACACTGTGATTTTATACCATACTACAATGTGATTTTAAACAAGGGGATTGTAAACTGACTGGTATAAATTGACTGATATAAATGTGATTTTAAATAAGGAGAAATCAAGTGACTGGTGTAAAATTTAAACCAGTCGATTTTAAACTAACTAGTATAAATGCAATTTTAAATAAGGAGAAATCAAGTGACTGGTATAAAATTTAAACAAGGAGATCTTAAACTGACTGGTCATACAAAATTTTCATACAGAATAAATGAAGAAAATATAAGGAATATCAGTGATTTGTCAACACTGAATTTGCATCCA